>QLPG01004934.1:1240-18951 GCA_003314385.1 Gomphus sp. MG54
TTTTTTGAATGGTATCGGTAGTAGCAAATATGATCCGTTCGTTCGTTTAACTTGGCATTTCATCTCACTGGCATATATCCATTTAATCAGTATGCAATTTCTCCTACCCAAATGAAACCAAGCATGGCTACATCAACTAAAGGAGAGTTTCCCCTTCCCCAATCAAGTCCTGTCCGAGTTACTCTTGGGGCCTTTGACCCAAACCCATCAGAAAGCCACCTGATTGCATCTACATCAACATCCAATCCAAGCTGTATTACAATAGACCAATCACCAACATCATCTTCAATGAAATGTGCACAAGATTGGCAAATAGACCCTGCCCTGTACACACCTTCAAAGAGAATGTGCTCATTATACAAGGGACTTGCCTCTACATCATCTGGTTCATTCCTTGTTTCAGATGCACCCATCACCTCCTCACCACCAGTAATTGCACCTGTACTTGCTTGCCCAACATTATCCCTTCCCAGCCAAACTGGGATCTTGCCAAAGCAAATCCTGTCAATAAGTGGCAAGTCATGAATTACAAGAAACTGTCAAACATGCCCAGCTTCAAGTTAAAGTCCAAGACATGCAAATTGAGGAGGAGCAGGCACAGCTGATCCTACAGAATCTTCTTCTATGCAAGCTAACAAGTGCCCTCAATAAATGTAAAAACAAGAAAAAACATAACCACTCACTGCTTTTTGATGGAAAGGCTCAAGTCTTGTCTTCAAATGCTTTCAGGCAAAAGATAGCAGAGCAGAGCCAGCAGAGGGAGGGAGAGGCCAGAGAAAGGGCTAAAAAGGCTGATGAAAGGGCAGGAAGAAAGGATGCACTGGTGGCTTTAGAAGATCAGTGGGCGGTGATAAAAGCAAACCATGAGAAGAATCTTGCCATTTGGGAAGAAGAGTGTCAACATTTGGCAACAGATGGTGTTCCAAAGTGATCATGGCCAAAAAAACCCACAAGAAGTTACAAACCAAAGCTCCCCCCAACATTGAATGAAGATGAAAATGAGGAAAATGAAGAATGTGATGAAGAAATGGATGACTAATGACAATGGCCTGCAAATTCCACATGCGGAGAATCAGGTGTCACACTTGTATCAAGGATCCTGTCAAGCTGTCAAACTTTGGTAATGCCAAGGATGCAGATGAGGAACGGCCAAGTCCTGCAGGCCAGAAGTAGTGGCTTTGTGTCAGGATTCGGTGATGCTGAGATATCGGTTAAGTCCTGCAAACTGTTCTGGAGTGGCTAGGCTTCAACGTGCTCGTGCGTGCCACTAATTTGGGTAGTGGGAGGAGCCTTGTGAGGATGCTGAGGGTGTCAGCTCGAGCAAAGGACTTTAGAAATAGAAAATGGACAAAGGGGTGCAAACTAATTGATATTCTGAGTGAGGAACTATCTACGTACATCCTGCTACTTATATAGTTAAGAAGCAAGATGTGGAACAGGGTGGCATAAGGAATGGAGACAAAAAGGTATGAAGTAACCACATGGAGGCATTTTCCACAGTAATCAGAAATAGAATAGGGAATGTAAGTGGGATTAGAATAATAGAGTATGGCTGAGAATAGGATAATGAAGTAGTGGGTGGAAATAGAACAATAGGGGATGGGCCAAGATAAAACAATGGCAGTGGCCAGGACAATGAGTGGTGAAGAGGATAGAATGAGAGGAGTGGTCCATACGATGTACCGGGTGTACCAAGCTGAGGCCATGTGGTAGTGCGAGATGATATGGGCAAGGGCCGGTTAGTCGGTATTCCCGAGTGAGCCGGTACTCGGTGTTGCGGGCTTGACACTTTGGCTTCAACATACTCATGCGTTGTGCCCTACTTGCCATGCATGTCACCAATTTGGGACCGAGGAGGTACTCAGGGGGTGCCAAAGTGCTGGCCCAAGTAGAGGACTTTTACAGAGGGAAGAGGAGACAAGAGGCCTAAGCCTAGTTGATACCCAGAATGAGGAAGTATGTACATCCATGACCTACTTATATAGGTTTTAAGAAGTAACATGTGGGATAAGGAATGTGGGACAATAAGGTATGCAGAGCATGTGGGTATTGTCCACAACAAGTAAAATTAGAATGAAGGAATGTAAACAGGGATAGAACAATAAAAGATAGAATAATAGGAATGTGACCAAGGGTAGGACAATAGGGAGTGCTCAA
This sequence comes from Gomphus sp. MG54, assembly GCA_003314385.1. Classification (NCBI taxonomy): domain Eukaryota; kingdom Fungi; phylum Basidiomycota; class Agaricomycetes; order Gomphales; family Gomphaceae; genus Gomphus; species Gomphus sp. MG54. The sequence goes on from QLPG01004934.1 coordinate 3,398, forward strand.
CTATAAAACAATAGGCTTGAGGCTGAGGATAAAACAAGGACAAGAAGGGGGTGAGGTAGATTGAGGAATGAGGAGTAGGCTTGGTAGGATTAATGGATGTTGAATGGTATAGAGTAGATAAGGGATAGGAACAAGGAATGTGGATGGTGGATATGCTGAGCCAAGACTGGCATACCAAGTGACTTGCATGCAGCATGGGCACTTGTATGTGGAAGTAGTCTGACTGCTCAGTTGGCACTGCCAAATTACCAGGGTCTCGGTATGTGTACTTGACAGACCCCTACATATGACATTTTGACCTGTTTCACAAAATATTTTACTCTGCTGCAACAACAGCTTTTTTGACCCCATAATATAGAGCAAAGATGTACTCAAAACACTTCTTAACTGTTATATAATTTTTTTAATTTAATCTGCAAAAATTTGAGCTGAAATTGAGCTTGACTGAAATCTGTATCAAGGAAGTCTACTATACTATATAGGTAGGTAAGGTAGAAGACAAACAGTTTCCAATAAGGTCATGTGATGTGACAGTCATGGTCACAGGTGCAAATTTTTTTGTTGCCAAGTAAAAATTGTATATTCTGCTACAGTAGATGAAGATTTTTTATGGGAATAATGATTTAACTGCACTACATAATATCAGCCTTCTCCATCTTAGCTAAAATAGTATCTGGCATGTGTTGGAATAATATGCACAACTGGAGCTAAATGAAGTAGGCTCAGCTTCTGGGTAGAAGTTTTATAGTATTGTTTGTAACTACCTAAATGAAGTACTACATAATACGATGTCAGCATATGCTATCTACGCATACAGAAGATGTTACTCATGGCTCAGCTTCTGGTTAGAAGTTAAACTGTAACTCCATGCTAAAACAATGAAAATACTCTGAGGCAGAGTCTGAATCCAGATAGTTCTGTTGGTGATGAGGATATGAGGATATGAAGGATGAATATACTCAAATATCTTTAACACTCCCCCTCAAGCATGACATACTGAGTGAGGCACCTAATCATGGCCTAGCCCTAGCCCCTCCACAAACTATGTGAACTTCACCCTTGGTAATGCCTTTGTAAACACATCTGACACATTCTTTTTGGTGGCCACATACTGGATGGAAATCTTTCTCTCGGCAATGCATTCATAGATGAAGTGATATTGTAAGTCTATGTGCTTGGTTCTTGTGTAGAATTTATTACTCGTCTCTATTTGGTCATCTGAGAGCCTCATCAAGGGTATGCAGAGCAAGGCCAGTCATTGCCAGTAATGCAAAGTCAAGTTGGATCTTCTTGATCAGATTCCATATGTGTTTGCTGACTGATATGTGCAAAAGCAGCTGTAAGTCCTTCATTTATTTTTTTGTAGGCACCCTTAGGTTTCCTTGCATGTTGACCTCTGCCTAGGTCTGAAGATATATCAGAGTTCTTAGAGAGGTCAGCAACAGGATCATCTTATAAGGTAGGTGTAGTACAGTCAGGTGGATCAGGATGGACTGGTTCCTTGGGTTTAGTTGGGTGTAGCTGGGTATTAGGTGACTTGGTAGGTTTGTGAAATGGGATTGACTGGGTGCTTTATCTCTCTCTCTCTCAGCCAGTAAATCACCAGATGATATATCTGAATTATTGGTTGTTGTCACGACCACACATTGTGCTTTGACTTACTCGGCAGTACTGACCGACCGACACTCACTCATATCATCCCATAGCATACGGTTTCGGTTCGGTACACCCAGTTTATCACCTGGTTCATTATCCTTTTCCCCAACCCCTATTCTTTATCATCCCTACACTCCTTTTCCTTCCCCATCACTTGTTTACCCACGGGACGTTCACTATTCCCTGCCACTCACTCATGGCCCTATTGTTTTATTCTCGGCCATTCCTTATTGTTCTATTTCTTTCACACAATCTCACCGCTTATATTTCATTGTCTTACTCTCTCATTATTCTATTCTAATCGCTGTGCACTATACCTCCACATGGTCTTCATACCTTATTCTTTTTTCCATGTCTTATGCCACCCTTATTCCACATTCCACCTCTCAGCCTATATAAGTAGTGGATACATGTACATAGTTCCTCAGTCTGAGTATCAACTAGGTTTACACCTCCCTACTCTCCTCCTTCTGTTCAGAAGTCCTTGCTTGGGCTGACACCCTTGGAATTCCACTTGAGCATCTGTTCTCGTTACAAGTCAGTGGCACGCACAGGAGGCAGGGTGCAACTGTCAGGAGCCGGATACTGATGGACTTCGGTACTGCTGAAGGGTGTTGTCGAAAGGTCGGGCGGACTATGGCCAAGTCCTGCAGGCCAAGAGTAGTGGCATTGGCTTCAACGTACTCGTGCGTTGCGCCCTACTTGCCGTGCGTGCCACTGTATTTGCGACAGACAGATACTCAGGGGGATGCTGAAGATGCCGGCCTGAGTCGAGGACTTAACAGAAGAGAAGAAGGTAGAAGGGCCTAAGCCTAGTCGATACCCAGAATGAAGAAGTATGTACATCCATGTCCTACTTATATAGGTTAAGAAGCGACATGTGGAATAAGGAATGTGGGACAACAAGGTATGCAGAGTAATGTGGTTGTTGTCCACAACGAACAAAATTAGAACAAGGAATGCAAAGCGGGGATAGAACAATAAAAGACAGTATAATAGGATCGTGATTCGAGATGGGACAATAGGGAGTGGCCGAGTATAAAACGATGACTGTAACCGAGGATAACACAAGGGGTAGAAGGTACCGAGGTGGGGCGGATCGAGAAACAGATGAATAGTATGATGGATGTGCCGAACCGAGAACATGGTATCAAGTGACGTGCATGCAGCGTGGACACTTGTACGTGGATGTAGGATGGTTGTTCCGTCGGTACTGGCGAGTCTCCGGGACCTCGGTATGTGGACTTGACAGCAACGCACGAGTACGTTGAAGCCAAGCCACCCTGACCGGCCTGCAGGACTTGGCCAGTTCTGACAGTACCATCGGTAGTACCAAGGCCTGACAGTATACTCAGACTGACACTACCTCCTGTGCCCTTTACCGCTTAACAATTATGACCTTACAATCCAGATCTACCACCTGCAAGGCGACTAGCGCCCAAGACACCAAAACTGAGGAATCTGTGGAGGTGATTGAGCCAAACGAGTCGGCAGGTGCTGGAACTGAGGTTAAGCTTAATGCCTCTGCCCTTCTTCATCCTAATTCTTTGGTAATCCCTCTATCTTCTATTTTGATACCAAGTTCCTCGGCGACCCCTCTTAAATGTCTGATCGATTCAGGTTCTACTCATTGCTTCATAGAATCCTCCTATGTTCAGGAACATAAGATCCCCACCACTTCCATGGATTCAATTCCCCTTAAACTATTTGATGGCACTACTAATGCGGTCATTACCGAATCTGTAGAACTACCAATCAAATTTCCGACAGGACAACTACAGTCCATCCATATGTACGTCACATCACTAGACTCATCTGTATCGGTAGTACTCGGTCACAACTGGCTCACCTGCTACAATCCATTGATTGATTGGGTATTGGGTAGTATTATGTTCCGAAAAACCACTGATGACCCTAGGTATGTCCCGAAGCTGTTGGTTCAGCTGGCATCTGCCGTTGCTCCACAGCCTCAACCAGGATCCTCTCCGAAATTAGAAACCCCACGGATAGCCCTAGTCAATCCAGCTGCCTTTGCATGAGCCTGCAAACTAAAAGGTTCGCAGGTTTTCTGTCTGGAATTTTTGGCCATTGACACCATCTTGGCACGATCGGCCAAGGCCCCATCCATTCCGTCTATTCCCCCCGATCCAGTCGACCTCAAAAATGTCCCAAAAGAGTATCACAAATTTGCTGACATTTTCAGCAAAACAAAAGCTGACACTCTAGGACCCCACCGACCCTACGATCTCAAGATCACCCTGGAAGATGGCGCCAAGATGCCTCATCCACCCCTCTACTTGTTATCACAATCTCACAATCAGAACTAGAAACCCTGCACAAGTTCCTTGACAAACACCTGAACATGGGGTTCATCAGGGCCTTCCATTCCCCGAATGGAGCGCCAATCTTATTTGTCCGAAAGAAAGATGGCTCCCTTCAGCTATGTGTTGATTTCCGAGCACTAAACAAAGTGACCAAGAAGGACCAGTACCCTCTCCCTCTAATCACTGACCTACTAGACGCCCCCTGAAAAGCTCGAATTTATACAAAGATCGACCTTCGGCATGTGTACCATCTGAACCGAATTGCTGAAGGAGAAGAATGGAAGACTGCCTTCAAGACCCAGTACGGGTCCTATGAATGGCTAGTCATGCCCTTTGGCCTCTCCAATGCCCCTGCAGCTTTTCAGAGGTTTATGAATGACATTCTTGGTGACCTGATAGACCATTGTGCTGTCGCCTATATAGATGACATACTGATTTATTCAGACTCACTTGAGGAGCACTAAGAACATATCCGAGACGTGCTCTGCCGACTCAGAAAAACAGCTTATTTGTCAAAGCCAGCAAATGTGAATGGCACAAAGACATGGTCAAATTCCTTGGCTACATCCTACGTACCAACGGCCTCACCATGTCTGATGGCAAAGTCAAGACCATCTGCAAATGGCCTGAACCACAAAAGGTCAAGGACATCCAGTCCTTTCTAGGTTTTGCCAATTTCTACCATCGCTTCATATTTAACTATTCAGACATAACCATACCCCTTACCTGGCTGACACGTAAAGGCACAATGTGGGCTTGGACCGAAGACTGTCAAAAGTCTTTCGACCTGCTCAAAAAGGCCTTCACCTTGGCACCTATCCTGCATCACTGGGAACCCGACTTAACCCTGGTTGTGGAAACCGATGCTTCAGACTATGCCCTTGTGGCAATCCTTTCCGTTATCAATCCCGAAGGCAAGATTCATCCTGTTGCCTTTCATTCTCGTACCTTTACCGCTCCTGAGCTAAACTATGATGTTCATGACAAGGAACTTTTAGCAATTTTTGAGGCATTCAAGCGATGGCGGCACTACCTGGAAGGCTCTGCCGACCCCATAGACGTTGTCACCGACCACAAATACCTTGAATATTTTTCCACCACTAAAGTCCTGACACAGAGACAGGTGCGATGGTCCAAATACCTCTGCCAATTTAACATCACTATCTGCTTCTGCCCTGGCAAACTCGGTACAAAACCTGACGCCTTAACTAGATGATGGGATGTCTACCCTAAAGAAGGGGGTAACAACTACAGCACCATCAACCCCCAAAACCTCTGACCAATCTTTATGACCACTCAATTTGTGGAATCCCTTTGGGCAACACAACTTATCATCCCGACACTACGAGCAAGTACCATCATGGACTCCAAAAAACTCCATTCAGACATATGTGCAGCCCTCCCAACCGATCCAATGGCAGTACCCCATCTCGGCACCCCCAAAGTACCAAACCTAAGATGGACACAAACCCTGCACAGTTTCCTTTGGTTAGACAACCGGATGTACATCTCTGACGCCAACAACCTCAGATTACGCATCCTACAATACAAGCATGACCATGTCCTCTTGGGACATTTTGGTCAAAACAAAACACTAGCCTTGATCCACTGCAAATACATCTGGCCAGGCTTGTGCACCTCAGTCATTGACTTCTGCAAATCCTGCACCACATGTATGCATTCGAAATTGCAGCATCACAAACCCTACGGCTTCCTAAAACAACTCCCCATTCCCAAATGACCATGGAATTCCATATCCATGGATTTTATTGAGCAACTTCCTCAGTCCTCCAGTTTCACATTGATACTTGTGATAGTTTGCAGACTCACCAAACAAAGTATCTTCATCCCTACAGTCGATACAATCACTTCTACCGATTTGGCCAAACTGTTTGTGCTTCACGTCTTCTCCAAGCACGGTGTACCAAGCCATGTAACATCTGACCGTGGAAGCAAATTTGTCTCTCACTTCTTCAGATCGCTCAAAAAAGCTCTCGACATGTGCCTACACTTCACCTCAGGCTACCATCCGGAAGCCGATGGCCAAACCAAACAAGTAAACCAGATGCTGGAACAGTACCTTTGAGTCTACTGCAATTACCAACAGGACAATTGGTCCAAACTGTTGCCACTAGCCGAATTTGCATACAATAATGCTCCAAACACCACCATGGGCATATCTCCCTTCTTCACCAATAAGTGACATCACCTGAAGCTCACCATACACCCCGAGCATGACCTCGCCTCCTCTTGAGCATGCAAATTTGCTGTAGATCTCGATCAGCTCCATGGAGCCCTGAAAAACAAATTAGCCAGGCCCAATCATGATATCAAGCCTCAGCAGACTCCCGCAGACTCTCCTCTCCTGAGTTTCCAGTCGGAACTTCAGTATTTGTTAAAGCCCAATTCTTCCAGACCACTCGACCCTCCAAAAAACTAGTGGAAAAGTATCTCGGCCCCTTCAAAGTAATAGCACGTGTCGGCACCCATTCCTATACCCTCCATTTACCCAATTCTATGCAGGCAGTACACCCGGTCTTCCATGTTTCAATGCTCGAACCCTCTACCCCCAATACCATACCCAATCGCGTTCGACCTCCGCCTCCCCCCGTCGAAATCAATGGAGAAATTGAGTATGAAATTGCCATGATCCTTGACTCAAAAACCAACAGAAGACTCAGGCCTTGCCCCCTGCTCTACCTTGTCCACTGGACGGGTTACAAAGGCACTGAAGATGAAATGTCTTGGTTAGTAGCAACCAAACTCGACCACACTCCCAAGATTGTAGAAGAATTCCACCTTGCCTATCCCGATAGACCAGGCCCGTGGCCTTTAGAGCCTGACTAAGGACCCCATTATGCCTCCTTTTCCCCACTGTTTTCTTTATTCTTCATCTACTGTTTTTATCTTTTATCTTTTTTCTTTACCGAAAGATACTCTCTTCTCTTCTATCCCTTTTTTTTCCCTTCCATCCTACTTCACCCTCACATGAACCTTCTTGAAAACCAGGTTGGACCATGTTTCCGGCCATCTACCTGTTGGCCCTGCCTAACCACTCACACAGGGTCACTACCCTACGTCTGGATTGGCCAAACTGACCCACTGAATTCCGACAACGAGCCTGCCATTATAATAGGCTGCCACAAGCACAATAAAACACTATTCCGCCTAGGGGGCTTCACCACCCACGTCTATTCACGGCCCCCTCCAATACATTCGCCTCCCCTGGCCCTCACTCGTACTCGTGAACCTCACACTGCCTATTGGCTTCATGGGTTCAGCCGCTAGGGAGGGGATACTGTCACGACCACACATCATGCTTTGACTTACTCGGCAGTACTGACCGACCGACCCTCACTCATATCATCCCATGGCATACGGTTTCGGTTCGGTACACCTGGTTTATCACCTGGTTCATTATCCTTTTCCTCAATCCCTATTCTTTATCATCCCTACACTCCTTTTCCTTCCCCCTCACTCGTTTACCCATGGGACATTCACTATTCCCTGCCACTCACTCGCAGCCCTATTGTTTTATTCTCAGCCATTCCTTATTGTTCTATTTCTTTCCCACAATCTCACCGCTTATATTTCATTGTCTTACTCTCTCATTATTCTATTTTAATCACTGTGGACTATACCTCCACATGGTCTTCATACCTTATTCTTTTTTCCGTGTCTTATGCCACCCTTATTCCACATTCTGCCTCTCAGCCTATATAAGTAGTGGATACGTGTACATAGTTCCTCAGTCTGAGTATCAACTAGGTTTACGCCTCCCTACTCTCCTCCTTCTGTTCAGAAGTCCTTGCTTGGGCCGACACCCTCGGCATTCTGCTTGAGCATCTGTTCTTGTTACAAGTCAGTGGCATACACAGGAGGCAGGGCACAACACACGAGTACGTTGAAGCCAAGCCACCCTGACCAGCCTGCAGGACTTGGCCAGTTCCGACAGCACCATTGGTAGTACCGAGGCCTGACAGTTGTGTGTACATTGTTATGTTCAACCATAAATGATTTCTTTGTAGGCTAGTAGATATGGTAACCTTTTGATTCAGAATCATATCCAACAAACCTCCCAACTATAGCACGTGAGTCTAGCTTGTTTGCCTTCATGTCCTTTACATAGGCAGCTATGCTGAACTCCTGAATTCCAGCAAGGTAAGGTTTTTTCTTGTATCAAGCTTCATGAGGTGTCATACCATTAAGTGTACATGCAGTGGTCCAATTTTGGAGCCATGCTGAGTGCCTTATCGCTTCTTCCCATAGAAAGTGTGGTAAGCCTGATCCTAAGAGTAAAGCATGTACTTTCTGAGTACAAGTACACATTCCATGTTCAGCTGTTCTATTCTGAGGTGGGGAATCATAGATGGTGAGTTCTCTAACAGTTCCTTTTTTATCTTGATGGTTTTTCATTTCTTTTGAAAGAAAATTTCCCCCTCTTTCGTAGCATATGGTTTTGATTCCATTTCCCATTTGAGTCTCGATGTAAGCCTTGTCATGCTTATAGCATTCAAATGTCTGGCTTTTCTTTTTCAGGAAGTATAGCATTGTTTCTTGGGTTGCATCATCTATTCGAGTGGCTGCATAGGTATGGCCATTAATACTTTGTACAGAGGCAGGTCCCCAGAGGTCCCAGTGGATGCATTCACCATATTTGGTCACATGAGTTTGCAACTGCTTGGGGAATGGATGACGGTTTGATTTGGCCTTTTCACAGGCTTTGCAAAAATCAGCTTTCAAGGTATTATCAAGCTTGATCCCGGTGATGCTTCCTATAGAGACTGCATGGGCTATTGCTATATGCAATAGGTGACCTAGTTTATGGTGAGCAGTTTTAATATCCATTTTAACTGGTGCAACATTTGCATAGTCAATGTGTTGGAGAGGATCTGTGAGGTTAAGATGGTAGAGCCCATTGGTGGAGGGAATTGTTGCCATTATTTTCTCAGTAGGGTTTTTGATGGTACACATTCCTTTACTGAATAATACTGAACATTGGGCATGGTATAGTCTGCTAATTGAGATTAGCATAAAAGCCATGTCTGGTGCATGAATTGCATCTTTAGGACTGCATGCATCTTGCTCGCACCATCTGGGAGTGAAATGCAGACATTGCCTATGCCAACTGCCTTGATTGAGACTACACCCATCCATGGCCATGATGTTCTAATTAGTGATCGGCTTGTAGTTAATAAACATGACAATCTGGGCAGTAATGACTAGTCGCTCTTGTCAAGCGTCGGGTACTGACGGACTTTGGTACTGCCGAGGGGTGTTGGCAAAAAGGTTGAGCAGACTATGGCCAAGTCCTGCAGGCCAAGAGTAGTGGCGTTGGCTTCAATGTACCCGTACATTGTTCCCTACTTGCCATGCATGCCACCTATTTGTGACAGACAGATACTCGGGGGGATGCTGATGATGCCGGCCTGGGTCGAGGACTTAACAGAAGAGAAGAAGGTAGAAGGGCCTAAGCCAGTCGATACCCAGAATGAGGAAATATATACATGCATGTCCTACTTATATAGGTTAAGAAGTGACATGTGGAATAAGGAATGTGGGACAACAAGGTATGCAGAGAATGTGGTTATTGTCTACAACGAATAAAATTAGAACAAGGAATGCAAATTGGGGATAGAACAATGAAGGACAGAATAATAGAATGTGTTCGAAGATAGGACAATAGGAGGTGCCAGACTATAAGACAAGGCTTGTAACTGAGGATAGTTCAAGGACAAGAAGTCCCAAGGTGGAATGGGCTGAGGAGTGTGGATGGCAGATGTGCCAAACTGAGACCGGCACACGAAGTGTTATGCTTGCGGCATGGACACTTGGTCGTGGATATAGGATGGTTGTTCGGTTGGCAATGCCAAATAGATGGGCCTCGGTACATGTACTTGACAGCTCTACTATCAATACATGCACCCAGCCAATTGCTTGATACACCAAGCCATCCGAGGTACAGGTGAATGCAAAAAGGTCTTTGTCCTTTAGCTTTTCATCAGCTACAATAGCAAACTCTGAGGGTTTTTGGCCCTTCTTAGACTTCTTCTGCCTAGGGCCCCATCCTTCTTTTCCACCACCTTTTGACCAGCAATCAGCTTTAGTGTGGCCATCCCTAGAACAATTGTCACAATGTTCATTAGGGGGTTTTTTTTGGCTTTTTCTTGCCCTTTGTTCCATCTGACTTCTTATTTTTCTTTCCATAAGCTAACAGTGCAGATTCTCCTGATTTTGCATGCTCATCATTGATGACATGGTGGTGTGCCTCTTTGGTAAAGAAATTGATCAAGTTGACATGTATCATTTTGGGTTTTGTAGCTGTATTCTGAATTGCTCCAATTTTCTTGGCTGCTGAAATCATTTAGATGGCCAGACAGTAGGAGGTGGGTAAGGATGACATGATGAGAGCTGAAACCCATGTATCCAATAAAGTGGATCCCATTTGGGTAAGGTTCTTGTGTCTCTTCACCATGAGTTTGAAGTGATTTTTAAGCTCATTCAGGTGAGCCCAGGGATCGTCCATGTCACTCACTCATATAGAAGCAAGTTGATCTGCGGCATCAATAAGGTACAGTGTACTCTTAGTTGTGGCATGTGCTTTATCACTCTCCCACATCTCCTATGAAGTGGTGAGGTTCTTGATCAATGATCCTACTCGTAAGGAGGTTGTTGACAAGATGATATGCTGAGCAAGTGATTCTTGCTTGTCATATTCAATGATGCATGTCTCACATGCCTCTATTTGCTCCTCGGTAGCAGGGGCATTCCTGTCTGATAATGCAGGGGTATTATTGACTTGCAGATATGGTCTTGGTAGGGTTGCTTTCCCTTCAATATGAATCCAGAGCCCTTTTGTACTCAGAGCTCTTCATACACAAGGCTGATAGTCAGCCCAGTTGCTTCCATCATGATGGAGCTTTGGTACTGATAGTGATGCAGATTCTAGGTTGGAAGCCATTGTAGTGTTAGACATTGTACAGTATTTTCAAGGCTGACCAGGGCCCATAACCTGTTGGAATAATACATGCAACTGGAGCTAAATGAAGTAGGCTCAGCTTCTGGTTAGAAGTTTTATAGTATTGTTTGTAACTACCTAAATGAAGTACTATATAATACGATGTCAGCAGATGCTCTCTACACATACAGAAGATGTTACTCATGACTCAGCTTCTGGTTAGAAGTTGAGCCATGACTCCACACTAAAACAACAAAAATACTCTGAGGCAGAGTCTGAATCCAGATAGTTCTGTTGGTGACAAAGATACAAAGGATGAATATACTGGAATATCTTCAACAGCATATTGCCAGATCCTTATGTAAAATGGTGGATATGACACTTGAGTCACATGACCTTAGTGGAATCCATATGTCCTCTACCTTACCTATGGGAATGTCTTTCTATATATAAAATATTTCCTTATATAGGTGATTACATCAGTGCAAAATTTTTGGGACCAAAAAAATTTGACAGTGTCTAGTGATTGGCACAGGTAACCCCTGGGTATATTATGTCTACCTGTACCTGTACCCATGAAAACCCATACCCATGTGTTATGGGTACGGGTACGCTTATATAAGCGAGGTTCAGTGCTAACCTCACTTATATAATCAAAATTTGGCACTAAATTCACTTATATAAGCAAGGTTAGCACTGAACCTCACTTATATAAGCGAAGTTGGCACTGAATTTCAATTATATAAGTGAGGTTAGTGCTGAACCTTGCATATATCAGTGTACCCGCAAAAACCCACCTGCGGGTACAGGTTTGGGCTGGGTTAGAAATCCTGACCCTGACCCTTACCCACACTACCCGTACCTGCTACCCATACAGGTTTCCAATACCCACGCCAATCACTAACAGTGTCAGACTGCTTAAAAATGTGATTATGAATTTTGGGAAGATATTTGAGAGTTTGGATATACTACATTTGCAATAGTGATTTTTTTTAAAAAGTAAAACCAAGACCATGTACATATGGTTCTATCATTGATTGGTGGTCTCAATATCATTTTTTGTCAATGTTGCCAGATCCTTGTGATAGATGTGACATTTGAGTCATGTGACCTTAGTGGAAACCGTTTGTCTTCTACCTTAGTAATTATGATTCATATCGTTCGTTAGCTAGTCGTTAAGTTGAAGGTGTGGATAAGGATGCCAACTACAAGCCAATCGCCATACAGGCCATATACCGTCCTGCACTCCTCCGTGGGATATGGAATGCCGATGGTCAGACAAACCCTGTCAGTTCGTGATGGCCACGACTTGACTTGCGGTCAATACGTTGGAGTCCCTAGTGGAGATACATCTCGCCAGTGGCTGCTCATTTCTAGACACGCTCACTCTCTTGAGGTCAGAAATGCACCACTTTACAGATATTTGCATACTATTGATAATCTTTATATATGTATATTCCATCTATCACATACAGGCCTCCCCGCCTACGCATCGTTGTGTTCTCAACTTATAATCCTCCCATCGACGAATTCATAGGTGCGTGCGGCGCGGGCATCGAAGAGATACACTTTACGGGCACATTTGAACTTTTCAATACTATTCCGCCATACGCCGAAGCTGCGCAGGCTGAGTTGGGGTCCGGCCATTAAGAAACACCGGCAATATCATGATCCAATTGTGCGGTGCTTTGAGGAGTTTGGCCCACATCCTGGGTTGAAGATGATGAAGCTGACGGAGCTGCCCGGACATCGTAAGTTTGCATGTTGGCTTTGGTTTATTTATGTGTTTGATATGAAATCTTTTGAAAAACAAAAAGGATGTGATTCCGAGAGGAGCAAGGCTTTCAAATTAATATTTGACCACCTGCACCTTGGGAATTTCCCGTCTTTGAGAATAATGCAGTTTGCGGACTATTCTTGGCCTGATGGCGAGTGTGTATAGGCAGTTGTGCCTCGCCTATAATAATATTATACACGAGGATTTTTTTTTCAGTTGAAATCCTGATTGATTACCCCCCTCTTTCATTTTTTAATAATTTGTTAGCCTTTCGATTCAGAGAGACGTCCATCCCGGTATTGCTACGAGTGTCAAACAGGACCGTGGAATTGATATCATGGATTCTTCGGGGCAGCCGTGGAGGCCGAGAGTGGGGAAAGTGTGGAAGCCGAAAGTGCAGAAGGCCAAGGATGGTCTCTCGCATGTCGGGGGAGGAGATTGAGTTTTTGCTGGATTGGGAAGGATATTTGAAGGTTAGGGAATGGCATGTCGGGTATGAAAGGAGGTGAATTTGGACAAGGCGTGAGACATGGGTATGGAGTAGATGGGTGTGCGGCGGTGAGTTTACATGAAGTATATGGTTCTGCTCATCGAATATTGAGGCAGAGAGGTTGATTTTAATATATAGGTCGAGTTGAACTTGTTTGTTGTTGCAGAGATCGCTTTTTTGTTCTGGGCGGTCGGTATGCGTTTTGATTCCGTATTTGTGTGGATCGCTTTTTTTTTTGGATATCCACATCTAAAACGATGCGGAACCCATAAGAAGGCCCAAATGATGAGATGAAGTCGGAGTGCGAGGAGGCCCCAGAGATCAATCAGAACAGCCTCTTACTATGGGGAAGGTGGCAACTCCGATGGCTTCACCACCGTCCGGAGTAGCTGTTTGTGTGTGGCGATGAATTTTACAATGTAAAGTCACCGCCACACTCCATCTACTCCACACCCAGGGCTTATGCTTTCGCCAAATCCAACTCTCCTCGAACCCAACTCGCCATTCCCTAACCTTCAAATATCCTTTCCAATCCAGCAAAAACTCAATCTCCTCCCCGGACATGCGAGGGACCATCCACACTTTCCCCACTCTCGGCGTCCACGGGTGCCCCGAAGAATCCATGATATCAATTCCACGGTGATGTTTGACACTCATAGCAATACCGGGAAGGACGTCTCTCTGAATCGAAAGGCTAACAAATTATTTGAAAATTTGAAGAGGGAAATTATCAGTCAGGATTTTTAAATGAAAAAATCCTTGTGTATAATATATGATACGCGCGGCACAATGCCTATACGCACCCATCATCAGGGCAAGAATAGTCCGCAAACTGCAATAAACCCAAAGACGGAAAATTCTGAAGGTGCAGATGGTCAAATATTAGTTTTTAAAAACCTTGATCCTCTCGCAATCACATCCTTTTTGCTAGTAGTAGGTAGCAAATATATGGTTCTTTCGTTCGTTTAACTGGAGGGATTGTGAATTGTTCTTTTGTTCGTTCCTTAACTTGAGGATTGTGAATTGTGAAAGGGAATTTTGAAACTTACTGTTACTGTAAAGAATGGCGAGAATGGCGAGATTGTGTTCAAGGCGAGGTGAATTTTGAATGAGTCGTGAGACTTTCCGTGTATTGGACTGTTTCGTGATGATTTGGTGGGTTGGGGAGTGTGGTGGTGGAGTGGAGTAGGGAGTAGGGAGTATGGAGTAGCTTGGTGTGTGGTATTGTGGGGATTCGCATTTTTTTTTGTATATGGATTTTTTTTTTTTTTTTTGGATCGTATAGGTAGGTAGTAAATATGATTCGTTTCGTGCGTTCGTTAATCGTCAAGTTGAGGATGTGGATAGCCATAATAGCGAGCGGGGCATTGAACGATTGCTGTTATCGAGGGAAAGATAGAGAGATGGCTTCAAGAGGAAGGGTTCATTCGATATAAATACTTTTGTACGAGACGAGTGGCACTGTGGAGATGTGTATATGGGGATGCGGTGTGGACTGCGCATGTTGTTGCGCAGCTATTGTTCTTATCGTCTATTGTGCTTATTCTAATTGTCTTTGCGTCACACTCGTACAGCAAAAATACCCCATATATTCCACTTGTATATATATATTGAATGTGGCTCACTGTCAAGAAATATCCCATTTTTGTCTACTATTTTTTTTTATCTTTATTTTTTATGGAAATGTGTGTATCGAGAATGACCTTGAGGACTATTTTTCAAACTGCTCTCAAGAACCAGAAGCAGAACTTGACACATGTTGCGCATTCCAGTAACAATTTCAACTTTTTGCACGCTCGGGGTATGCTATTGGACATTGAAACGAGCTCCCTTACCTTGCATCGTGTGGATCAGGGCAGGGTGAGATCGCCACTGGTGGCGCCGCCGTCACAAAAAAAAAAAAAAAAAAGGAGAGTCTCACTCGAGAACATGGTTAAAATTTTCCAGAAAAGTCAGCGCATCCAGTACCTTGATTGAATAAAACTTAGTTGATCCTTGTGATTAACAATGATATTGTCCTCCCTCTCTCTCATTTTCTTTTCCCTTCTTTTGTTTTGGTTTTGGAATGAACGTATATATATTATTTATTATCTAGTCCAGGAAAATAATACTACCTTTGGTCGTAATGTGTATGCTATATGCTGTATGTTGTATGCTAACATGTCTGTGGTATTCGGCATTTTTGGGATTTAAACAGGACGATCTGCATGGAGAATCACAAATCACAAGTAGGTCAGATTTCAGATTTCGATTTCTCCAAATAAACCTCTTTAGTGCTGTGCAATTCTCGTTCACTATTCACTATTCACTATTCACTATAGAGGAAGAAGTCACCGACTAAATGAAAAA
>QLPG01004935.1:0-14882 GCA_003314385.1 Gomphus sp. MG54
TTCAAGTATTGTGAATCATCGGTCCATTTTCCTCTATGCTACCTCTCAATGGACTCTCGAAATCAATTTATGCTCTAGAGCGGACTCGGACCTCGGCAAAGCAAGGGTCCGTTAGAGTTGGACTGTGATCGGAGTTTGGTCCGTCTCGGAGTTGGGTGTGATCCGTCTCGGAGGTGGCTGTGTTCAGAGTTAGCCGGGCCATGCTCGGAGTTGGACTGTATTTAGAGTTGGCATATGCCTCTAAACAGAGTCATCCTTGTTGGCAAGTGTCCTCTTCCTAATTGAGAGATTTCCTCGTTCTAATCCAGAAAATTCCTAGCCCAGATCTCTGAGAGCTCTGAGATCTGGAGACATAGGATCCAGAGGTCTCAGCCCTCGGGTCCTAGCGGGAATTAATGTGGGAATGTCGATTAAAGTTGGTTGGAAATCATATATAACGCCAACTGGTAAGGGAGACTCAGGCACAAAATCAAAGGGGGCTTAGATACAAAATCGTTCACCACCCCTACCAACTACACCACCCCTACCAACCGCACAACCCCTACCAACCGCACAACCCCTACCAACCGCACAACCCCTACCAACCATACAACCCCTACAAACCACACACCCCCTCCAATTCCAAACAATGTCTTCTCTGGAGGAACTCCGACGCCAGAGGGAGGTACTCTCTGAGCAACTCAAAATTATAGAGGAGGCCCAGGTGGCGGAGGAGAGGCGCCTGGCAGAGGAGAAGAAGTCAGAAGAAGAACAGAACAACACTGAGGAAAGGAAACCAGAAGAAAAGTGGAATCAGATGGAGGACAATGTCTTGTTGGACGTTCTGGGTATGTTCAATACGGGGCCCAGCACAGAGGGGGTGGTGGCTCCGGCGCGCCCTGCAACGGAGCCAGAGAATGGTACGGTGTGCACTGCCTGTGCCAAGAAGGGACGACCTTACGTTTGGGATTTCAAGGGGAGGACCAAATCCTGCGTGGCGTGCAGGGATTCCAAGGGGAAATGCGAGGTAGAGGGGATGCCTAATCAGCGGAAAACACCACAGGAGCAGGTGGAAAACGGTCCGAGTATTATTCCGAAGAAGAAAAATACAGAGTTAATCATCAGAGGATCCGGACCAAAGGGAACTGAAGAAACTCGGAACGAGGACTCCGAGTTAGTTGGTGCCATTCAGGAATTGGTCAGGTCATTCCACAGTTTGAAGGAGGAAATCCACAGGGTGGGGGAGGAACTCTTCGAGCTCAGGGTGGTTCTGAAGGACATTCAGGATTGGTTGGATATCATAAACAGGTACCAGAAGCCATGAAGTTTGAAGGGGTAGATTTCAAATTTTGAAAGATCAAACTAAATAAACGTGAATTTCCCTCCATTTATTAGCGGGCAAGAGTCGGTCTGGTATACCCTGGACAAGATGGCGTCAACAAACACTCGAAGTCGTCTAATTGACACTGAGTCTGCCCACACCTGGTACATTTTCACTGTATCATGCTTGTCGAATGCATACGCGAACGTTTCGTTCCACTTTTAATCTGTGACGATCCACGTGAACTCTGCCCTGCCCTTCACTGCGACTCTCCGTTCTTCCACATCCACTACATACTCTGAGAAACGCATTTTTAGATAGGTAAGGTTTTTCCCTAGATTCTCAAAGTATGACTGGATGGCTTGAGTCCGACCAGTTTACGGCCTAGGAATGGGGCGAGGAAAGGTTCGCCGTGTGCAAGAGCTTTGGACTCGGAGGAATTGGAGAAATGGGACAGAAGGGTCAGGATGGCTGTTTGGGAAGCAAAATCATGACAGAATCTCTAAATCTACAATCAAAATAGGTCATGTCCGCCTTTTAGAATTGTAGAAAAATTATACTAATGTACTAAAAATATATCTTTGGGACTCATAGGCCTGCCATAAATTTGTAAGTGTGGTTGAATTCATTAAAAGAAAATATTTTGCTCAATATCTAACACCCCTTTCAAATGTGGAAAACTCGCAAGATATTGAGGAGATAGCCATGTTTGTGTGCACTCAATGGTTTGGTCAAAATGTCGGTAGGGTTATCCGGTGAGGAAATATAATGAAGATTGATATTTCCAATGGCAACCTGCTCGCGAGTATAATGATAGTGCACATCGATGTGTACATGCGCCGTATTTCTCGTCTATCCACGAGTCTGTCAGTTAGGCAATATATTTCTCACAATCCGTATGTTACGACAATTGAAAGTTCAAGAAAAAGGGAAGACGTCCTAGAGAGTTCAAGGTGCCGCTAGATGGTGTCCAAAGTGAAGGCGAAACCTGAAGACAAGTACGCATAACATGTGATTCCCAAAGTGGTGGAGATCACTGAGATATATGTTGTAAGACTCTATGTTTTGTGGGGTACAGCGACTGCGAGACCGCAAGATGCAATTTGGCAAATTTGCCACACACATTACGTTCTACGATGATGATATTGATGTTGATATTGATGTTGATGATTTTGTATTTGATATTGTGGAATTGTATTGGGAGGAGATCACGATAATCACGCCTTAGGAGAATGCATTTTTTCCTTGATGAGCTCCATCCCTTCCAACGATGCGCGGCTACACTCTACCCTGCTTCATAACGAACACTTATAACAACTGATGATATTTGCAATGATCTGAAATACGGTTGTCATAGTTGTTGCAAGCCCTGCCTAATTGCTCAAGGCTGTGCGTGTATTACAACTTCGATATCGTTGATTGATGAACAGTCCCTGTTGGCCGGCTTGTTGACGTGTCAGCTAATGGCCAAGCGCTCCGATGCCAACAATGATACCAGAAGTTACTCACAAATCTAAGCTTTTACCTATTTCGGAGCTTCAGAAGCAAGTCATCTCCAGAGGGGCTCAAACCTCTGGGGACCGGGCGGAATCTCACCAATCATGGATATTAGCTTGTTGACTGTGGTTAATGATGGTGAGCGTCGATGTACACCTAACAGAACTGTTCTACTGAAAATATTAAATGCACAGCTAGGCTTACCAGATTATCAGCAGCTTCTTCCCTGACCTTGCTCATATATGATTACAGTAGGTTCTACTTTCAATGTTTATCATAGCCATTCGAATAACACTTTACAGTGCTAACTTTCGAGACCGAGGTTTGTCTGTGCAATACAAGCTACGGACAGTCAGGACTCATTTATATTCCAGCGGTTGTATGTGTGGAACCGTAGATGGACACATGGGACGACTCTATTCATATTTGTGAGCGATTCCCACTTTACACGTTATTTGCTTATTTACAGGGTAAATCAGAACCGCTACTTCGGTTTGTTTACAGTAATCTTTGATGTGTCTGGTATTACATGTTTTGATCTTTGCCTTGTCTTTGTTTGTCTGAAACTGAGTATCCAAAGTTTTATTTATTAACGTCACGAGTCATAAGGTCATTACTGCTCTATCTTAAGATTAGAACCTCGAAGGCTGACTGCCCACATGAGACAGTTGTATGTCCTTGGTATTGCCGCGTCTACGGTTGGTTATTGACCGCGAACGCCTGGGAATAGCTGTTCAGCATTTTTTTGGTGGGGAGGTGTATCGTGGGTCTTCTCCCCTCTATTCTCCTACTATCCGCATATAACATAATTGTGGGAAAACAGACCAGTGATAGCTGTCCTCACTGTGGAGTGTAAATCCCTCTACTTGCTCTTGTTACCGTCGTGTTCTGCTAAAATATGACAAGTCATTCTACAGGCACGTGTAAGTCGTCTATTATTCTGGACCATTATTACTTTGAGCTAATTACAGCCATGAATAGATCTACGCTGTTTACGGTTGCAACAGAAAACTTCTTGTTGTCCTCGTTGTTCTATTTATTGCACAAGCACTAAGCTTGGCAAGCACCGTGATATTTATGTGGTACACGGGCGGCATTCCACCACCACAATATGCCAGCCTTTCCAACACACAGATCCCTCTCGAGCGTCTTCAAGGCTGCTTTAGAGTTACATTTCTCCCTGAATTCTGGGTCTGGATCCCCCCTCTTTTCTTTGAGACTGTCCTATGTTCTCTTATGGTATACAAAGCCTGCCGTGTCTTCACAGAAGATCGCCGAAATCCATTATTTATGTTGCTCCTTCGTGACAGGTATGTGTTTACCGAAAATAATCGAAGGCTGGGCTTCTCCCTCAAATTTACAGTTTCGCATATTTTCTGACGTGAGTCCCAAAGCCCTTTCCAATGGCAGCCCAGTCATATTTCTCCTCTAGGATATTTACCACCCTCTTTCTGAACTGTGTTGTCTGGGCTTCGAGCAGCAAAACCGCAACTAACCTCACAGAAGTTGTCGTGAGGTAATTTCTTTGTTCGATCAAGTGCTTTTCCACCTCTGACATGCGATTTAGCTGGTTGACCGTCATTCCTTGTACGATTGGCAGCCGCCTTCTTCTTAATATGCGCCAGGAGTATTTTAAAGGACAGGTCGAACAATCTTCCAAAAGCACATGGAAGGTTGAGATACAGAGGAGTCGCGAACTGGTTGCAGAAACGACCGGTGTTGGTTCGCTTGTATTGCTGGATAGCCGGACACCTCAGACCAACTCCTCTCCAGTAGTAGGAGAGTAATGACGCAAATAGTAATGGTATGACACTTATTGAGGTTATGGAAATTGCTAGCACTTAGGGTTCAATGTGGAGTCTTCGAGAAAATGATGGAAGGAGATCTTTTGCTGTACTGTTCTATTTAATGCCTAGGGGTGGTGAATATCCTTGACCTTGTGTTGAATCAGATCATTGGTCAGTGGTGGAGATTGTATGCTTTGGAAATTTGAGATTTATGAGAAAATTCAATTAGTTTTTTTAGGTATTCCTCAGGATATTTCTCCATGGGAAAACTTTCCTATGCCCTGGTGCCATGTCCAGGAAGGATGATGAAACCATGTCCAAAACATACTGAACAGAGAGCTAGATTGGAGAAGGATGTGGGAAGGGGAGCATGATCCATGAGAACACTGCGATCCGAACAATGCCAACCCTATTCTGATTCATAAGGGAGACAAAGAGGTCTGAAGGAACATACAGTCATGTGCTGCCCGTCAGTATGAAGAGGGATAAAGGCAAGAAGTTGAAAAGCAGGACAAGTAAGAGGAATAAGCACCACCACCTCACGCAGGCACTCACAGTCTAGCAACAATGCAAAGCTAATGTTGAGGTCGAAGGAAGGGCAGCATGAATTGAACGAACAAGTATTTTCCTGTGTGTTTTGTCTGGCACTTACATAGGGCACGGCTTCAAAAGACAAACTTTGAAGTTACAAGAAGAGACCTCTCTATCATGATAGATTTGAATTTTACGTAAACGTGAGACCAACGTCAGGGATATCGGGCCGCTGGAGGCTTTCCTGGTGGTTTGATAGTCTGTGACATTTTTAGTGCTAGCCCAGATGCATTCCAGACTGAGAAATCAAATGATGGCTGGGAATAAAAAATGAACACAAAACTTCTGAGTATAATGGTAACCAGTCAGTGTAAGCACTGTACAATTGTGTCTGAGTTTCTGAAACCAGGATATCTCCGGAAAGTGTTGTGGTTCGTCTCAGTCGAGACATCAAATGATTGTTCCCGGTGACTAGCTTAAACCTTACATATAGACTAAGAGACCGCCAGAGATCGCCTCTTCTCCTCTCTCACCATTCTGTTCTTCAGATCTGGATACGCTTTTAGCTACTCTGCTCACTGCTGCTGCTGTACACTTGGATTACTGAGGTACTCTTGATCAAGATGGAACAACTTTTCAAATGGGGTTTGCATAACACATTCTCGCATTCAACTCGCAGCGTGGAGCTTATGTTTAATACCTATGGGAAATTTTTCAAGTCAAAAGTCTGGTCTGCCAGGATGTTTCGATTTAAAGCTGTAGATACTCGGAGAGCACTGAGACAACACGTGATAGTTCACGTCCAACCAGCCCAAACCTTATATATACACTCAGGGCCTGCCAGAGATCGTCAGCCACTTCTCATCCTTCTTCTCCTCTCCCACATCTTCTCTGCGTTGCACAGGCTTCTCTCCAGATCTGGACACACTTTTGGCTATTCTGCTCATTACTACCTCACTTCACAATTGCATACCCTCAGAGGTACTCTTGACGAGAATGGAACGACAAAACTGTTTTTGCACATGAACTTCTTGCATCTATCTCGCTGTGGGGTGTAGATTGTGTCGTGATGTGCTTGTTCGCTCGCCTTTTGCTTCTTTGTTCGCTTGCTCATTATAAGAAAGGTGCATTATGTGCCTTCATGGCATCATGGCGAGTCCTACAAACTGGCATTGTACATTATCACGGGAAGGTGAGGGTGCTTTAATGACTATACATTCCAATCATGTTTCTCTCCTCTAGAACTTCACCCAAACTTATGGATTGATATGGCGGGTTTCTCTCGGTGAGTTTGGATTCTCTGTGTTTCATCGCAGATTTCCTGGCGTTCTCAACATCTGGAGCCTCGACTCTTCTGCCACGCTGTGTCTCATGCTGAGTAGTTGGCGTCCTCAACAATGACCACCTATTTCAAGCCCAAACGACCCCGCCGAATGAGTCATCCTAGGCCTGAGTGTCGTTCAGCTAGCCTGTGCAGTCACAGAATTGATCACTCTGTGTTCTGGCAGGTAGTATGGCGGCACTTTGGTTTGCGATGATTTGTTCGCACTGGACCATCGGCTCGGTTCAAGACCAAATGGTGCCAGCAATTCACTGTACAACAGTGTGTTGGTTCAGATAACCACAGGAGCGACGAACCTTCTAAGCTCTGTTCGGTGGTCTGCCACACTCTGTCTCATGGTGGATTGTTGGGGTCCTCAACAATGGCCACCTATTTCAGGACCAAACGACCCTGCTGAACGAGTCATCTTTGGCCCAAGTGTCGTTCAGCTAGTCTGTGCAGCCACAGAATTGATCACTCTGTGTTCTGGCAGGTAGTATGGCGGCACTTTGGTTTGCGGTGATTTGTTGGCACTCGACCATCAGCTCGGTTCAAGACCAAATGGCGTCAGCAATTCACTGTAGAACACTGTGTTGGTCCAGATAACCACAGGAGCGACGAACCTTCTAAGCTCTGTTCGGTGGTCTGCCACACTCTGTCTCATGGTGGGTTGTTGGCGTCCTCAACAATAGCCACCTATCTCAAGACCAAACGACCCCGCTGAACGAGTCATCTTAGGCCCGAGTGTCGTTCAGCTAGCCTGTGCAGCCACAGAATTTATCACGTGTTCTGGCAGGTAGTATGGCGGCGCTTTTGTTTGCGGTGATTTGTTGGTACTCGACCATCGGGGACTTCCCCAAATTCGCTTCACGATGAAGATATTATCCCAACAATTGTTCTACGACATAAGTAACTTTCCCTCCCACAGAATGTTTTTCATGAACACTCACTTCTCTTTCTCAGTTTGTGTCTAGACGTCCTTGATCTTTTAGACATTAAAGACACATTCTCACTATGGTACCATATCTTCCTCAGTTGCTTCGTCCCGATCATGATAGGGCAAAGTAAGTCACGCCCAGCTTCTTACGCGGACCGTTTGACCTGATCCTATTATTTCATTGTTAGTTTCACCCTGACTCGTATATACAACGCAATATCCCTGCCTTGATGCTCGAATGGCATACGAACGTTGACCTGGTCACCTTGTGGTTGGTTCTGAGCGCTCTTATCCCCGGAATCGTTGCTGATAGACGATGGCAGCCACTAGTCCAACTGCATCCCACCCCACTGGCTTCAGTTTCTGGAAGCACAATGAATCCGCTCATAGCACAACATGCTATTGGGATGAACGGTGAGACATTCCTGCTACTTGCAACGGCACATCTCTGATAATGATTTCGACAGGTTCTCTTCGAATTCTCGCTTGTGCTCCATCTAGCTGCTCTGACACATCCTGTTTTCCTGTCGGTTCATTTCTCCCTCTAGCCTCACAGTAGTTCGCATCCCTCCACAACCGATGATGCTTTTTCCCACTGGGTTTTTTAATGCACGTCGGTCCTATGTCCTGAGGTATTTTGTAATTCTCCCTGGACTTTTTATCTTGGTGGAATTGAATATCGGATTCCTTGTTTCTGACATTAGCTCTCTGGTATGAGTACTGTAGTCCGACACGCGAAATAAAGCTTACTAACCCCTTGCACTGTCGCCATGTTTTTTTAAGTTTTTCTAACGTTCTTGATGGTTAGACTAAAGATGAGTCTTTTATTATCATGAATTTGTTTGGTTGTTGAACTGTCACCATAGTCTTGAGGCAGTGTTAGTGCCGAGAACCTATTCACCAATGAATTATAACCATCATGCATCTTGGCCAGTTTCTGGTTTACCAGTATATATCCAGTGCCGCATATCTCAGACAGATTTTAAAGTAAGCTCAGAGAGTCGCATTGTGCAAGACAGTACGAAATATTCTTTTGATGGAGGCGGAGACGACGCCTGGTTGATAAGTGCTAGTCTGATGGCTCTCTATCTTTCTTAATATTTATCTTCTTAATATTTGTTGTTGAAGACCGTAACCAAAAGAAATATGTGGCAACTAGCTATAACATATACTTTGTCGTCTTAATATTTCCCAAGAATGTTTAGATATCACAGAATGTCCATCCTCTTGTTAGTGCTGGTGTCTTATTATTTTGGTGGGTGCCAATGATCCGTGGCGACCACTGGCAGTTTAACATCTCATCCCTGAAGCCTGTCTAACCTCTACCGCATATCGCGATTATCCTGCCGCATTTGCATTACGGTCATCTCCACCTTCTCCACCACAATCGCTTCTAGGTGAAGTTATGTAGCATGTAGGAATGGAATTGGAGAGGTGGAAGTTCCCAATCATTTATACCGATTCTTTCCTGTCTTGAATTATGTAAAACACATACTAATACTGTAGTCCCAGAATAGTAGACAATAGCATAAGAAAACCAAATATTCTCTATAAATGGTCATTTGGTACTATCATATCAATCAACAAGTCACACATCCTCTGGAGTGAGTTCTGTTGATATTTGGGTCTATATTCTTGAGTAAATGTCACTGTGGAATCAATTGGGTAGAACGGCGAACGTAATTAGACTTTACTGTAAGAGTAAATGATTCATTGGATATAACTGGTGCAAATGACAAATTAATAGTATGTCAATAGCCTACTCATGGTGAGATTCATAGTCCTCTGCAGGACAGGTAAGAGCCTTGAAATACGACTATTTGGGTGACTTGTCTGATACCTCATATAGCCTGTCTACCATTATCATCTGTCGACTTCATTTGGACCTCCAAGAGACGCATTCCCATCCTAATAGCACCACCCACTCTTCCCCTCATCCCATTGGCAGCTTCCATGCAGCTACACGAGGGATGCATAATGCCATTATGGACGAATTCGGTGACCGGAACATGACCGAGTCAATGGACACCGGATTCCCCTCATCTAATGAAATTGAGCTCTAGGATCTCCCCGCTTTCCAATACAGATCTGATTGACCTCGATGAGTATTCATGGGCCAGGAGGAGTTTGGGAGAGATAGAGAACATGGCTCCAGCGGGATCGCAAAGTTTGGGTAAGCTTTATTCATTATTTCAGCTCTGGTGGGTTGTTCCAGTTCTCTGTGATGATTGAATTTTGTTTGCAGATGCTGTTGAAACAATATAGAGATTGAAAAGGACATCGACGTTCATATATTGGGGAAGCAGAAGTACTATGATAGTATTCACTGGGAGCTCAGGATGTCGTCCTAGAGTATATGATATTATAATTTGCCGACTGATCTTTGGTGTAGATAGTTATTTGTGATTATACTGTGAGTACTGTCATTTATACTAAAGAAGTCACAGAATTTCATCTTATATAGGCTCTTTCTTAAGGTGATCAATTGGTTCGAGAATTTAATAAATTCCAAAATGAGAACAAATTATTTCTCTTACGGAGTAAATCAAACGTGAGCTGGAGCAATAAGAAAAGCCAAAGCTTTTAAATCAAGCGAGTCGTCAAGTTGCACATTACAAGTGACTTTTGTCACCGGAAGCAGTAACACCTTCACATGTTACACTAAATATTTTTCCCTTCTCCAATCGTTTTCATGGCTAGCGCGACATGGATGAGTCTACAATCCCGATCTGAGATGATTGACAGTTGAGTGAAATGACATATGAACCTATCTGAACATGTGAGAGAAGTACAGTGGTCTATCTGGAAAGAGTGGACTATATCCGTTAGAAACAAGGTCCGTTGGGAACCCTATCCTCTATACTATACCAAGTAGTTGAACGTTGAACGTGAAAGCAGGACCTGCAGATCAGACCCAGATATTATTTCATAGTAGTATTCAAGTTGATATAAATCAGTTCCTCTTCAAGGTAAATTGCGTCATGGCCACGTTGACAGAGGCACATTAAGCCCAAGAGAGTATTCATCGCCCCCGGCATGTTTCGAACCCCGCCTACATCCAGGTAACTTCTCCATAGTATGGCTATTCTTCATCCAACTGACTATATATTTATTCTAGTGGCGCACCCGCTTAGCAGCTCAAGCTTCTCGCACCGCGTAATATAGCACTGTTTGCTGGTGATTTGGAGAAGGGTTGATACATGGTGAGCGAATCCTATTTTGGTTTTGAGAGAGGTTATTTTCTTGCGTGATGTTAGAGATTGGAACTTAGACGCGGAAATTTCATGCTCTTGTTATCATGTTACATACATGACCTCTATTGCGATGCTACCTCGACATATCATCCAGTGTACCACGGCAGAGATCCTGGCTTCGTTGGTAAATGTCCCTTGTTGAAATGGTCTCCCTACATATCCTCTAGTGTACCATGTCAGAGATACTGTCCTCGTTGAGAAGTGACCTCCATTACGACCCTGCCTCCACATATCTCCAGTGTCCCGTGCTAGAGATACTATCTCCGTTGGATGAAATGATATCCATAGCTTTCACCAAGCCATGACTCTCATAAAGCCTTCACATTCTGCCTCTATCCATCAGGCTCTCAATCCAACACACGATCCAGTCCTTCTCAACATTCACTCACCATATGTCTTCTCAAGGGAGTAATCGAGTCTTAATCCAGCAGGAAGCAGATGTGTGAGTACCCTAAAATGCTTGGTTTCGAGGAAATTTATGATCCGGACAGTTTGGCTTTGAACTATTCTTTGATTGCTGCGTTGAGTAAGCTCAGTAGTAATTTTATGTGGTCCTCGTTGTGATCTCACTATCTGAAATAGCACTCTTGGTTTATGACACACTCCTCACGTTCGGTTATGAGAGAAAACATATCTGGAGGAAGAAGCTTAGATTAGGATCAGTCCTGTATATTATGGCTCGCTATGGAGAGGTCATCTTCTTCATGATGATCTCAATAATTAACATTTTGGTCCCAAATTTATCCATCAAGGTGAGTAGTTCAATGCCATGGATCACAAAGAGTTCACATTCATACCTGTCCAGTAAGGCTCTGATGATGTTTAACACAGAATCTAATGTCAACACAGTGCATGTAATGACTTAGCTTACAGTATTAGTAGTATTGCTTTTCTACCCCTTCTTGGAGTCCAAGGTGGTGACAATGGCTCTAATTGTCCATTCGCAACTTTATTTATCTATTCTACCAGGGCTTTTAATGGCACGGGCATATGCCGTCTCAAAGCTTAAGAGACTGACTGCTTGGGTGCTTGGTCTTTTATTTATTGGCATTATTGGGTGTTTCTTGGTATGTATTGCATGCTCTCACTTTGTGATGACTAATAAAACTTGATCTGCACTGCATAGTTTTTTGCAAAAACAAACAACTGTGCACTAACTGAGATGGACTGGAATAAGATTAACTTGTGAGTTATGTTGATTGTATTCCTTCACATCACATGTCAATTCACATGATTTTCAGAAGTGAAGCTTCCTTTGTTTCAATTCTGTTTTATACTTATGCATTATCTAGTGGCCACTATTGAGGATGCGTTGCTTATCTTTTTCGACACAATTGTCTTTGCAACAACCCTTTCCAATTCCCTGGGACACTTGAGGGAGTTGAGAGAGTTGAGAAAATTGCACACCAAGTCACTAACTCAGGTGTTCGTTGAGCAAAGTATGTTTCTCATTGGTATAATACATTGTTGCTGATTATTATGAAGGTGTGCTACGATATGGGTACCTAATTTTTGTTATTCCAAATCCGCATCTAATCCACAGTCAGGTTCGTCCTCACAGTAACCCTTACAGCAACCATCCTAAACAAGGTATTTCTCAATAAAATCATGCATAAACTTGGCTGAGTAGTGATTATGACAGGTCTTAAGAGTAAATGATTCATTGGATATAACTGGTGAAAATGACACATTAATAACATGTCAATAGCCTTCTATTGCCGACATTCTTAATCCTCTGCAGGACAGGTAAGAGCCCTGAAATACGACCTATGGGTGACTTGACTGCTCCTCATACAGCCTGTCAACCATTATCATCTGTCAAATTCATTTGCACCTCCAAGAGAAGCATTCCCATCCTAATAGCACCACCCACTCTTCCCCTCATCCTATCGGGAGCTTCCATACAGCTACACGACGGATGCATAATGCCATTATGGATGAATTCGGTGACCGGAACATGACCGAGTCAATGGACACCGGATTCCCCTCGTCGAATGAAATTGAGCTCGAGGATCTCCCCGCTTCCAATACAGATCGGATTGACCTCGATGAGTATCCATGAGCAGGGAGGAGTTTGGGAGAGATAGAGAACATGGCTCCAGCGGGATCGCAAAATACAGGTAAGATTTATTCGTTATGTCAGCTGTGGTGCGTTGTTCCAGTTCTCTGTGATGATTCAATTTTGTTTGCAGATGCCATTGAAACAATATAGAGATTAAAAAAAACATCGACGTTCATATATTGGGGAATCATAGGATAGTAATCGCTGGGAGCTCAGGATATCGTCCTAGAATATATATAATTATGGTTGTGCCGAGTGATCATTTGATGTAGATGGTTGTTTGTGATTATGCTGTGATTACTGTAATTTATATTAAAAAAGTCACCGAATTTTATCTGATGTAGGCTCTTTCTTAACGCGATCAATTGGTCCGAGAGTTTAATAAATACAGAAATGAGCCAACATATGCTACATGTTTCTTATGGACTCAATCAAGCCTCAGCTGGAGTAACTGGGAGAGCCACAGGCTTGTAAATCAAGGCAAGTCGTCAAGTTGTACATTGTTGTAAATGTGAGATTTTCACCCGAAGCAGTAACGCTGTCACCATGTCACCCTTACTGTAATAGTTTTGGATCGTTTTTGCTTTTTTTTAGCACGACTTGTACAAGTCTACAGCCCCGTTCTGCACTTCGAAACGTCAATTTCAATCCTCTTTAAGCTTGGTTGCTGTGCAATGCATGCCGACTTCTGACACCCCGTTTCACGATGGTTGGGTCATCGTGTTGGTTGCTATTGCTATCTCCACTCTCCATCAACCTTCTCCGACATTTCCCTCTTCCAACATCCCCACAACAGCACACGCACACACAGATCGAGGATATATCACCCAGAAATTGAGGTCTCGAGGCTAAACACTGAGGTCTCGAGGCTAAACACGCCATCGAGGCTATTCAATTAAATATCTTAATGTGAAACCCCAAAGACGCCAATCTGAAATATAAACCAAATATTCTGCACTACTCATTTGACAGTTTTCCACAGGATATGAAATGGATGGGCTTGCATACTACGTATACTCCTAGTACCAGAACGGATCTCTATCTTTCAGTCAAGGTATTGTTCTCAGAATCTCAAGATTCGTCTGAGCTGAAATTTCCATAACAGGCGCAGAGGCTTTATTCCGCCCAGGACCTTCCATTCTTCAAGTTTCATCGCCAAAATAACAGTGAGTAGCACTTGTGTGTCGTCACCTGCCTGATATCACTCCCCGTGAATCACACTGACAATCGCTTGGGATATTGATGAAAGTATGAAGAACGAAAATGAATAACATAGAAATAAAACAAGGTTGAAGCGTCATTATCACGCCCGAGGAAGAGCTCACTCAATACCTTTCCCCGACTCACGATCACCCACTTTGTCGGCTCCTCGTCTATCCCACAAAGCTAAGAAGTAGAGCTCATCATGATCCATTGGAAACAATATCCACGGGAGAATTCTGACAATTTTCGACCACGACATTCTTCCAGATCGCTATCATGATATTGAAACCTATCCCGAGAGAAGCCAGCACCAACGTATCAAGTTGATGTCTGGTTAAGAAATGGGATGGAGGAGGACAATGGTGGGGGCATGCAAGCACAGCTTTTCAAATTTGAAGCTCAAGCGTTACCCTGGTGCGTATTGACCATTATATTTTATGAGAAAATTGGTGGGAGTGGTGCTCTTTTTCCTGACATTGAAGAAAACTTACTCACGATGTTAGAGCTAGGTATAAGCAAGACAAGGTTATATATAAAAGATGACCTGTATACCAGGACAAAGAAAACATAAGTGTTCGTATCAACATAATCGTAATCATATGATAAATACGACCAAAAAGCTGAGGTGGGGGGAGTTGAGGATAGCGAGCGATCCTCATGTAGTATCTTTCATTTTATCCTAACTCTGGTTGGGTAGATTAGTCATGACAGGTGACAAGTGTCTGATTCTCTTGAGACATATATGAGAGGTATAGTAATATATATGGACAGTGTGAGAGATATGTATTAAAAGGTTTGTTCAGAAACTTGCCCTATATCCTATGTGGGGTAGCTGTTGAATGTTGAATGTTGAACATTACTGTAACATTGGCGGAGATTGAAGTAGGTGATCACTCCTTCAATTTGGCATACGGCATATGCCTCAGTTTAGCATCCCTCATCACTCCGCTGAAACCTCCTACTTTCTTTATCATGGAAGCGGTAGCAAAC
>QLPG01004942.1:326-16180 GCA_003314385.1 Gomphus sp. MG54
TAATTAGGTATATTTTCAAATATACTCTATAGTTATTGACTATACTGAGGAGAATAAAATAATTAGCTGCCTACAAAATTCTTCTATCCTACTGTATTTGCTCATAATCCCATCAACTGCTAGGGTTTTGGCTGGGCACTGTTGGGGTTTTGGCTGGGCTCTGGTAGGGTTGCAGTTGGGCTTCAGCTGGGCACTACTGGGGTCTCGGCTGGGCCTCAGCTGGGGTCTCGGCTGAGCCTCGGCTGGGGTCTCAGCTGAGCCTCGGCTGGGGTCTTGGCTAGGCCTCAGCTGGGCCTCGGCTAGGGTCTTGGCTGGGCCTCGGCTGGGGTCTCAGCTGGGGTCTTGGCTGGGCCTCGGCTAGGATCTCAGCTGGGCCTTGGCTGGGTCTTGGCTGGGCCTTGGCTGGGGTCTTGGCTGGGCCTTGGCTAGGATCTCAGCTGGGCCTTGGCTGGGTCTTGGCTGGGCCTTGGCTGGGTCTTGGCTGGGCCTTGGCTGGGTCTCAGCTGGGCCTCAGCTGGGATCTTAGCTGAGCCTTGGCTGGGGTTTTGGCTAGGGTCTTGGCTAGGGTCTCAGCTGAGCTTTGACTGAGCTCTGCTAGGGTTTCTGCTAGGCTCTTCTGCTGGGCTCTGCCTGCTTATTACATGCCACCTAAACACCTTTGCTCAGCATCACCATCTTTCCAGTTGTACACTGCTAACTGACAGCAATTTAGTTTGAAATTGCCATATGAATGCTCCTCATGACTTGCATCATTGCTTCTAAAAAACAACCCCAACTCTCCCTCTGATAAGTTTAACAGTTAGATTCCACTAATTTTGGGTCATTGTGACAACCTACACATACCCTACTGTCATGGATCACAAGAGCTGGCAAAGATGGAGAAGAGATGAAATTAGGGAAATGCACGGGTCAGGCCAACCCGCACGGGTCACCGGGTCGGGTGTCCTTGGGTGTGGGTGCGGGTCAAGCCGTGAGCACCCGTGACCCGGGCCCAACCCGGGGCGTCAACTCCGACACGAACGCAACTTACGCGTACGCGCACGCGCCGACACGAAGGCGACGCCCCGAACGCGACGAAAGTGCCGTATGCGCACGCGACACCACGAACGCGACGAATGCACCGTACACGCCGTATGCGCCGTACGCGTCGTACGCGCCGTATGCGCCATACGCGTCGTACGCACCATACGCGTCGTACGCGCCATACGCGTCATACGCGCCGTACGCATCGTACGCGCCGTATGCGCCGTACGCGCCGCACGCGTCGTACTCGTCGTACACGCCGCACGCGTTGTACGCGTCGTACGCGCCATACGCGCCGCACGCGCCGTACGCGCCGTATGCGCCATACACGCCACACGCGTGCGGGTGCGGCGCGCACCCGACACCCGTCGACCCATGGGAAAAAACCCATGGGTTGACGGGTTCGGGTTTCCCATGGGTCGGGTGCGGGTCACCCACATTTGACCCGTGGGTGACCCGTGCTGTTCCCTAGATGAAATGGCACACCATTATTTGATGAGGAGCCTGACTTTTACATAAACAACTAGGTATGCCCCCTCCTTTCATTTGTATTAGGATACACTCACAAATGTATCCAACCATCGCATCTCTCTTCTTCCCCCTACCACCCACCCTACATGGTGCACACACATACACTGCACCTCCTAACACTCCCACCATGTGGGGCTTTTTGAATGTGCAGTGTGCTACTCTTGTCACATCCTGCCTGCAGTTGCATTTACTACCCACCATGCCCTATGTACACCTGCATACCCTACCTCCTAACACTCTCACGTGTGGGGCTGTCAGGATGTACAGCAGGCTGGTTTTACATGCATGATTATGCAGCACTGTCAAGCCTACAATACCAAGCTCCAGTTTACTCGGTAGTACCTACCGAACAATCCTTACCACTTAATCCCATACCAGTGACAAGCCATTCCTCACTAGTACAGTATAGTAGACTTCCTTGATACAGATTTCAGTCAAGCTCAATTTTAGCTCAAAATTTTGTAGATTAAATTTTCAAAAAATTCTATTACAGCTAAGGAGTGTCTTGAGAACATTTTTGCTCTATATTATGGGGGCAAAAAAGCTTTTATTGTAGCACAGTAAATTATTTTGTGGAACAAGTCAAAATGTCACAGGTATAGGTCCTTGATACAAGCGTGACACCTAATTCTCCATGCATGGAATTTGCAGCCTGTTGTGATTAGTCATCCATTTTTTTGTATTATTAGCAGGCCGCATGTTATGCTTTGGTGGCCCCAATATCTTTGTGGTCAGAATAAGGTCAATGTAGGTCAAATCCCACTTGGAGTTTTTGTAATTAGCAATAGGAGTTGTATAGCTTCCCTAATGTGAACACTCTATGACAATATCTCTCAGAAAAATTGAGCAATCACTGATTTAAGATTGTATGTTATCAAAATTGAGTAAATTTTAGATGAAAATAAATTCCTCCTGAATGCAATTCTTTTCCCTCCCTTATGTGGTTTGGCTTAAATGTTGCTTATATATAGTAGATTCTGTGCAAAACCCTGTATCACTGGAATGAGAATTGACCTTGGAAAATCAATTTGTATCAAGGAGGTATCCTGTATCAAGGAAGTCTACTATACTGTACATGGTCTCAGCCCGGTACATTCGGTTCATCATTTGGTTCACATTCCTCATCCCACCCCTCCTATTCCTTATTATTCCTTCATCCCCTATCCTTTCCTTTACCTGTTTTCCCTTGGGACATTCACTATTCACTTATTATTTGGATGCAGCCCTATTGTTTTATATTTGGCCACCTTTTATTGTTCTATTTTTACTCACACTCCAACTTGTTTATTATCAGTCATATATCATTGTCTTATTCTCATCTATATCTTATTGTTCTATTCTAGATCATGGTTGACAATACTTCCACATGGTCTCCATACCTTATTCTTTTCTCCATGTCTTATGCCACCCTTATTCCACATTCTGCTTCTTAACCTATATAAGTAGTGAATGCATGTACATAGTTCTTCATTCTGAGTATCAACTAGGTTTATGCCTTCCTGCTCTCCTTCCCTCGGTCTAGAAGTCCACTACTTGGGCCAATACTCTTGGTATCCTCCCAAGCATCTCTTCCATTCAAAATCAGTGGCATGTACAGAAAGTAGGGTGCAATACACGAGCACATTAAAGCCAAGCCACTATGACTGGCATGTAGAACTTGACCAGTTCCTGCCTGCACCTTCAGCATTATCAAGGCCTAACAGTATACTCAGACTCACACTACTTCCTGTGCCTCTTATCTCTTAACGATTATGCCCCCACAATCTAGATCTGCTACCTGCAAGGCAACTAGTGCCTCAGGCATTGAAGCTGAGAAATCAGTGGAGGTGGCCAAGTCAAAAAACTAGCCAGCAACTCTTTGGCTCCCCAGCACACTGGGAGTTTCATTGACTTATCAAGTGCTAGTACTGAGGTTAAGCTCAATGCTTCTGCCCTTTTTAATCCTAATTCTTTAATAATCCCTCTATCTTCTATTTTGCCTCAGTAACCCCTCTTAAATGCCTAATTGATTCAGGCTCTACTCACTGCTTTATCAAAGCCTCCTATGTTTGGGAACATAAAATCCCTACTACTTCTGTTGACTTGATTCCCCTTAAATTATTTGATGGCACTACTAACTTGGTCATTACCGAATCTGTAGAACTGCTGACCAAATTTCTGTTAGGACAATTATAGTCCATCCATATGTATGTCAATAGCTGACACTCTAGGATCCCACCGACCCTATGATCTTAAGATCACCCTGAAAGATGGTGCCAAAATGCCTCATCCACCCCTATACTCACTGTCATAGTCAGAACTAGAAACCCTGTGCAAATTCCTTGACGAATACCTGAACATGGGGTTCATTAGAGCCTCTCGTTTTTCTTGCACAGGGCACCAATTCTATTTGTCTAAAAGAAAGATGGCTCTCTTTGGCTTTGCATTGACTCCCAGGCACTAAACAAAGTGACTAGTGATTGGCACAGGTAACCCCCGGGTATTTTGTGCCTACCCGTACCCGTACCCGAGAATACCCCTACCCTTAGCAATGGGTAGCGGGTTTTTGCAGGTATGGGTACGTGTACCCACAGGTTTAACAGGTATTGCTGTTACCCGTGACCCACAACGGATATTGTTCTTACCCACGGGTTCAGGACAGAGCTGCAGACAATGCTACAACTGCCTTCAACCTCAGGACATTACCTGAAACAGTGCACAAAAAAGTGCTCAATCCAAAGCCAAAAAGTCAGAATGGTATTGGGGTGTATCTACAGATGGCATATAGAGTGTGCACTCAGCATTCCACCAATTCTGGAAGAATCCCTTTAAGAACACCAATCAACTCCAGCCCTGCACCGTCTGTGAGTGTTCCACCTGAGGGGACAAGAGGCACCAGTATCCAGACACCAGACATTACCATACGTGCCGTACGCCCCATATGCACCATACTATGTGCCATATGTGTCCCATACGCACCATACTACGTGCTGTATGCGTCGTATGTGCCATATGCACCGTATGCACCGTACGCCCCATACGCACTGTACTACACACTGTACGCATCGTACGCCCCATACGTGCCATACGCGCCGTACGCGTCATACGTGTCATACATGCCATATGCGTCATACATGCCGTATGCATTGTACATGCCGTATGCGTCGTACATGCCGTATGCATCGTATGCATCGTATGTGCCGTATGTGCTGTACATTTAGCAGGATAATGTTTGTGGCTCTCACCATCAGGTAAAGAAATCCAAAGAAGGATTATCCAGGCGATAAGTGATATCAAAACAAAACCAGCAATCCCAACGACAACAGTTTTTTTACGATTGTAGACAGTGTAGATCTGTAATGAAGACTATTTATCAACATCCTTATGCCTGAAATCAAGGAACATATGCAAGCAAGAAGTATAACTAAAAAATAGGCTGTCAGTATATTTATTTCTTATACAAAGAGCATGTGCTCACCGTGTACACTTGTGATCAATATGATGGCCCTGTAAATCATCAATCAGGGAGAATCATGGTTGAAAGGCGGACGTATGATGTGGCGTTCCACCACAAAAAAGAAGTACAACTAAAATAATAAGGATATAACCCAATAATCTGCAGAGCACCAGATTTTGCTCTTACAACTGAGAAAACAAGGTAAATTAGAGCATGCACAGGGTTATGAGATTGGCGAGGTGTTCACTTTATCTGATAGAGATCTGCAGAACAATACTTTTGCAATGTTCTGATTTCCATCGATCCAGTGGATACTGAAAATATATACACACCTATGAAATTAAAACTAAGTGAGAACAGCCCGAAGTAATGCGTCTGGGTAGTTAATATAAGTATGAAGACTCTTCAATTGTTGAAGACAAGACCGACCAATATAAAAAATATCTTTCCGAAAGAACGTGGGCGATTCCAAATAAAGTTGATCTGAGATAGGTAATTAGGAAATATAGCAGCATCGGCACATGGATTGAAACCTATAGGTTTCAGACCAAGGTTCTCTGAGGTGCTCGAGTCACCGACAGGGAAAACCTCGCATGTTCAGCAGAGTTCCAGCAATGCCTGGAGTATGAACTGGCAACCTGGGGCTAGAAGAGCCCTATTTTCAGTGAGTTGGGTTTCTAGAGCCCGCATGAAACCATGGTCAGGTTGCGGAATTGAGTTTTCATGATTCCCAGTGAGAACCCATGCTGGCTACATCGTTTGGACATTGAAATTCAGGGGTAAATGCACTTATATAACCGAGGTTAGTGCTGAACCTCGGTTATATAAGTGTACCCGCCTGTGGGTACGGGTTTGGGCTGGGTTGGAAATCCTGACCCTGACCCTGACCCTTACCCATGCTACCCGTACCCGCTACCTGTGCAGGTTTCCAATACCTGCGCCAATCACTAAAAGTGACCAAGAAGGATCGGTACCCTCTCCCTCTAATTACTGACAATGCCCCCTGCAAAGCTTGAATCTTTACATAAATTGACCTTTGGCATGCATACCATCTGATCCAAATCACTGAGGGAGAAGAGTGGAAGACTGCTTTCAAGACCTGGTATGGGTCCTATGAATGGCTAGTCATGCTATTTGGCCTCTCCAATGCCCCTGCAGCCTTTCAGAGATTTATGAATGACATTCTTGGTGACCTGATAGACCATTGTGCTGTTGCTTACATAGATGACATACTAATTATTCAGACTCACTTGAAGAACATCGAGAACATATTCGAGAGGTACTCTGTTGGCTCAGAAAAAACAGCCTATTCACTAAGGGCAGTAAATGCAAATGGCACAAAGACATGGTTGAATTCCTCGGCTACATCCTATGTACCAATGGCCTCACCATGTCTGATGACAAGGTCAAAACCATCTGTGAATGGCCCAAATCGAGGAAAGTCAAGGACATCCAATCCTTCCTAGGTTTCACCAATTTCTACCATTGCTTCATCTTTAACTATTCAGACATCACTATACCCCTCACCTGGCTGACATATAAAGGCACACCATGGGCATAGACCAAGGACTGTCAAAAGTCTTTCAACCTGCTTAAAATAGCCCTTACCTTGGCACCCATCCTGCTTCGCTAGGAACCTGACCTACCTTTGATTGTGGAAACCGATGCTTCACATTATACCCTTGGGGCTGTTCTTTCCGTTATCAATTCCAAAGGCAAGATTCATCCTGTCGCTTTTCATTTCTGTACCTTTACTGCTCCCAAACTAAACTATGATGTTCATGATAAGGAACTTTTAGCAATCTTTGAGGCATTCAAATGCTGGCGGCACTACCTGGAAGGCTCTGCTGACCCTGTAAATGTTGTCACCAACTACAAGAACCTCAAATATTTCTCCACTACTAAAATCCTGACACATAGAAAGGTGAAATGGTCTGAATACCTCTGCCAATTCAACATCACTATCCATTTCCATCCCAGCAAGCTTGGCACAAAACCCAACACTTTGACTAGATGATGGGACATCTACCCTAAAGAGGGGGGTAACAACTATGGCACCATCAATCCCCAAAACCTCTGACCAATTTTTATGACTACTCAAATTAGTGGAATCCCTTCGAGCTATGCAACTCATCATTCCAACCTTATGAGCATCATCATGGACTCAGAAAAGTTCCATTCTGATATACATTCAGCCCTCCCAACTGACCCCACAGCAATGCCCCATCTCAGCACTCCTGAAACACTAAACCCAAGATGGATGCAAACCCCAGACAGTTTCCTTCAATTAGACAACCAGATCTATATCCCTGACTCGAACAACCTCAGATTATACATCTTACAATTCAAGTATGACCACATCCTCTTGGCACGTTTCAGTCAAAATAAAATACTAGCCCTGGTCTGCCATAAATACATCTGGCCAGGGTACCTCAGTCATCGACTTCTGCAAATCTTGCACCACATGTATGCATTCAAAATCAGAGCACCACAAACCCTATAGCTTCTTAAAGCAACTCCCCATTCCTAAACATCTATGGAATTCCATCTCTATGGATTTCATTGAACAACTCCCTCAATGCTCAGGCTTCACATCGATACTAGTAATAGTCTGTAGACTCACCAAATAAAGTACCTTCATTCTTACTGTCATGGCCTATGCCTGCCCTTAATAAACCCCTACTAGTCCCCACAGCCACCAGCACCTTTTCTGGGACTTTCCAACTGTTAAAAGTCTGGAATGATCACTTTCTGTAATTCCATTGCATTAACCTGAAGTTCCGCAATCCCAAACCTCCTGCGACTCCTTGATAAATGATGCGCAGGATCATCACATACCTCACTCCCTTGTTCTCCCTTTTCTATTAGCCCCTTGTATTCCCTTCTCCCCCTTGTCTTTGCCCAGCAATAGATAGTACAAGGATCAACTACATGTATATAAACCCCCAGATGACTTGACTATTTGCCAGTACAAATATCAACTTAATCTGTGTGGTAGTTTCCGATTCAGTTCCAGTAAACTTTCTGACTTTCCAAAATTAGGGACAGATGATCGAGGAGGGCACAACACATAAGCTGAAGCCAAGTCCCTCTGACTTCAAACACTCGAATGACTAATTGTATTGACCTAATACAGTGGCCAACCCTAAGTCTCCGGTGCTTCCCATCTTCCCGTCTCCCATCTGTGAATCCATGCTCTCTAACCCTTTCACCCCTGGAGCCTCGACCCCCCTCAC
The DNA here is from genome assembly GCA_003314385.1 of Gomphus sp. MG54. Taxonomy (NCBI): domain Eukaryota; kingdom Fungi; phylum Basidiomycota; class Agaricomycetes; order Gomphales; family Gomphaceae; genus Gomphus; species Gomphus sp. MG54. Next base: position 8,553 of record QLPG01004942.1, read on the forward strand.
AGAAACCCTTTGGAAGCCTCCAGAAACCCCTCTGGAAGCATCTAGCTAAGCACCTGACATGCAGACTTAACACTTATGGTCGACACAATCACTTCAGCTGAACTGGCTAAACTGTTTGTACTTCACATCTTTTCCAAGCATGGTGTACCAAGTCACGTAACATCTGCCCATGGAAGCGAGTTTATCTCCCACTTCTTCAGGTCACTCGGTAAAGCTCTCAACATGCATCTGCACTTCACCTCAGGATATCACCCAGAAGCCAATGGCCAAACCAAACATGTAAACCAGACCCTGGAACAATACCTTTGAGTCTACTGCAACTACCAACAGGACAACTGGTCTGAATTGTTGCCACTAGCCAAATTTGCCTACAACAATGCTCCCAACACTACCATAGGCATCTCCCTTCTTCACTAACAAGGGACACCACCCAAACCTTACCATACATCCCAAACATGATCTTGCCTCCTCTCGAGTGCACAAATTTGCCATAGATCTAACTAAATCAACTCTATGAATCCCTGAAAGAGCAAATCAGTCATGCTCAATCATGATATCAAGTCTTGGCAGATTCCTGGAGGATCACTGCTCCTGAATTCCCCATCAGATCAACAGTATTCATCAAAGCTTAGTTTTTCCACACCACTCAACCCTCTAAGAAACTGGCAGAGAAATTTCTCAGCCCCTTTGAGGTAATAGCTCGAGTTGGCACCCATTCTTATACTCTCCATCTACCTAACTCTATGTGGGCAATACACCCAGTCTTCCATGTCTCAATGCTCAAACCCTCTACCCCCAATACCATACCCAATCAAGTTCAGCCTCTGCCTCCCCCTGTCAAAATTGATTGAGAAATTGAGTCCAAAATAGCCAAAATCCTTGACTCAAAAACTGACCAAAGATGCAGGCCTTGCCCTCTCCTTTACCTTGTCCATTGAATGGGTTATGAAGGCACTGAAGATGAAATGTCTTGGTTACTAGCAACCAAGCTCAGTAATCCTCCTAAGATCATAGTGGAATTCCACCTTGCCTACCCTAATAAACCAGGTCCATGGCCTCTTGTCAAGCATCAGGTACTGACGGACTTCGGTACTGCCGAGGGGTGTTGGTGAAAGGTTGGGCAGACTATGGCCAAGTCCTGCAGGCCAAGAGTAGTGGCGTTGGCTTCAACGTACTCATGCATTGTGCCCTACTTGCCGTGCGTGCCACTGTATTTGCAACAGACAGATACTTGGGGGGATGCTAAGGATGCCGGCCTGAGTCGAGGACTTAACAGAGGAGAAGAAGGTAGAAGGGCCTAAGCCTAGTCAATACCTAGAATGAAGAAGTATGTACATGCATGTCCTACTTATATAGGTTAAGAAGTGACATGTGGAATAAGGAATGTGGAACAATAAGGTATGCAGAGCATATGGTTATTGTCCATAGCGAGTAAAATTAGAATAAGAAATGTAAGACAGGGATAAAACAATAAAGGACAGAATAATAGGACATGCCCTAGGATAGGACAATAGGAAATGCCCGATTATAAAACAAGGCTGTAGCTGAGGATAACACAAGGGCAGGAAGTCCCGAGGTGAGGTGGATCAAGGGGTGAGGAGTAGGTGTGGGATGGGGATGAGGGATGTAACCAATATGTGTGCCTAGCCGAGAATAATTCATCGAGTGGTTCATACTTGGTTACTAATGGGGTATTTTAGTCGGTACTGCCGAGTTACCAGATCCTCAGTATGTGTACTTGACATCTCTAGAACCCAATTAAGGGTTCCTACACACTTCCTTTCTCCTACCATTTTCTCCTTTTTTTGTTCTTTTAATCTATTTCTCTTTCAGTCTGTACTGAAATCTGTTCCTTCTTTTGTTCCCCATTTCCTCCATTTCCACTCCACCCTCTCCTGAATCTTTTCTGAACCCCCTTGAACCAAGATGGCTTTTAAGCTTTTGTAATGCCAAAGATGCGGGCGGGGAGCGGCCAAGTCCTGCAGGCCAGAAGTAGTGGCTTTGGTTTCAACCTACTCATGCATTGTGCCCTACTTTCTGTGCATGCCACCAATTTTGAACAGAAGGGATACTCAGGGAGTGCCGAAGGTGCCAGCCCAAGTAGAGGAATTTACAGGAAAAGGGAAGGTAAGGGGCTTAAGCCTAGTTGATACCCAGAATGAGGAAGTATGTACATGCATATCCTACTTATATAGGTTGAGAAGTGACATGTAGAATAAGGTATGTGAGACAATAAGGTATGCAGAGCATGTGGGGGTATTGTCCACAATGAGTAAAAATAGAATGGTAGAGTGTAGATGGGGATAGAACAATGGAAATAGAATAACAGGGAAGTGGCCAAGGATAGGACAATAGGGAGTGCCTGACTATAAAACAATAGGGTTGTGGCCAAGGATAAACCAAGGACAAGATGTCCTGAGGTGAGGCGGGTCAAGGAATAAGGAGTGGATGGGGTAGGATTAATGGTTGGTAAATGAGGAAGAGTAGACATAGGATGAGAATGGGGAATGGGGAGGGTGGATGTGCCAAGCCCAGACTGGCATACTAAGTGACTTGCATGCAGCTTGGACACTTGTGTGTGGGTGTAGACTGACTGCTCAGTCAGCACTGCCAAATTACCAGAATCTCGGTACATGTACTTGACAATAGCCCATCCTTCCAGCTGCTCTAACCTGGTGACCCTGTCAAACCTTTCCACCAAGATGCAAATCACTCAGACAGGGGTTACCAACCTACCCCACATATACAGTCCTTAGAATCAGCTAATCTGACCCACCGATTCCCAATGGAGCCTTTCATCTTACAAGCTGTCAAAGCAATAAAAACACCACTCAGCCCAGGGGGCCTCCACTACTCTTTCTCCTCATAGCCCCTCTCTATCTAAAAAACAGCTATCTCTCCATCCCCCACCCATACTCACAAACCTCACACTACCCACTGGCTTCATGGGTTCAGCCGCTAAGGGAAGGGATACTATCAAGCCCACAATACCGAGCTCTGGTTCACTCGGTAGTACCAACCAAATGACCCTTACTGCTTAATCCCACACTAGTGACAAGCCATTCCTCACTAGTATGTGGTCTCGGCCTGGTACATTTGGTTCATCATTTGGTTCATATTCCTCATCCCACCCCTCCTATTCCTTATTATTCCTTCATCCCCTATCCTTTCCTTTATCTGTTTTCCCTTAGGACATTTACTATTCACTTATTATTTGGATACAGCCCTATCATTTTATATTCGGCCACCTTTTATTGTTCTATTTTTACTCACACTCCTACTCATTTATTATTGGTCATATATCATTGTTTTATTCTCGTCTACATCTTATTGTTATATTCTAGATCATGGTGGACAATACTTCCACATGGTCTCCATACCTTATTCTTTTCTCCATGTCTTATGCCATCCTTATTCCACATTCTGCTTCTTAACCTATATAAGTAGTGAATGCATGTACATAGTTCTTCAGTCTGAGTATCAACTAGGTTTACACCTTCCTGCTCTCCTTCCCTCGGTCTAGAAGTCCTCTACTCAGGCTGATACTCTCAGCATCCTCCCGAGCATCTCTTCCATTCAAAATCAGTAGCATGGACAGAAAGTAGGGTGCAACACATAAGCATGTTGAAGCCAAGCCACTACAACTGGCCTGCAGGACTTGGCTGGTTCCTGCCCACACCTTCAGCATTACTGAGGCCTAACAGGCACTCAATACCCTCGGCAACCATTTCCCAACATATTGTAATGCTATAAAGTCCACCAAAGTTTACATGTAAAGCCCTCAGAGCTCACACATGAGTATTTGAAAGGCAACTGTCAGGAGGCATTCTACGAATGATAATGTGGAGTGAGACAGCCAAGAGTAAAACTACTTGGGTTATTGAACAGGTGAGGAAACCAAATTTTTTTGTGACAATCTGCCATTTTTCTTACTCATAACACCTAGGTCTGGGCATTTGAAGAGGTTGAGAGCTTGCCTGTTATGGCCCATGCTCCCAATAAACCCATACTAGTCCCCACAACCACCCATACCTTTTCTAGGACCTTTCTGACCATAAATTCTGGAATGATCATTTTCCATGATTCCATTGCATCAATCCAAAGTTCCACAATCCTAAATCTCCTGCAATTCTGTGACCTAGGTTCCGCTCCTTTGATAAACAACACACAGGAGCATCGCATACCTTACTCTCTTGTTCTCCCTTTTCTATTAGCCTCTTGTATTCCCTTCTCCCCCTTGTCTTTACTCAGCAATAGTGTTTTGGAACCGTAAATGAGGTAACCCGAGAACTGTGACAAAACTTTGGTGTGAAGAAAGCCTAATCAAGTTCTCCGACAAGATGAGGGCAAGTGGAGGCCTGTTCAGGTTGATGTCCAAAAGAATTGTTTAGAGGGGGCCTTGGCAGGTGCCTTTTCAATTACATGTAGGAATAATAGTTTGTGTATGTGAACTATTATTCTACCCTTGCCTAGGATTATTTCCACAGATGTTCTATAAATCTGATTTAGTTCTTTTACTATGTTTTTGTGTACCTTTTATGTTTTAACTGAGAACCCTTTGTCAAGCACTGACCTTCGGATCAACGTGTCTATGAGAAAGAGGCACTGGCCTTCGGACCAACGTACCGGGGTGGCACTGACCTTCGGATCAACGTACCTAAGGATGCTTGATGCACAAGATAATCCGATGGACTATGGGTGATAGTAAGATAGATTGTTAAGTTACTTTATGCTACAGAACTAGCCTCTATATATACTAATTCTAAGCTGATTATGTAACTCCCCGATAAGGCAAGACCTTCCTGAAATTAGTGGAAGGGTGTGGAAAGAAATGGAAGGTCCTGGAAGCCTGTGGCAGTTACGAGTCACCCTGTAGTCACAAATGAGTTACCCTATAGTCATTAATGAGTCATGTTCCCACGGCTAGTAGTCTCGTGACTGGTCAAGTCATGAAATATTAATAGTAAGTAAGCCGAGCTTCTGGGCTGACCTAAAGTGTAATAGCTATTACCTAAGCCCAGGAATTTGTTATACAATTGAGTCTTGAGAGCTTGAGCCAGCAATTTGGCACCATTTTCTGTGTATAAGTGTTTGGCACCTGGCTGTGGGTCCTTGTGGGTCCAAATAGAAATAAGCGAAATATATAAGTATTTTTGAAGTATTTCCTTAGGCTTTGAAGAGCTTGATAGTTTAAGAGTTAATTACTTTGAGTAATTCACTCTTAAATGGCCAGCCAAATTTATTATATTTTTTTGGTAGTCAATCAAGACTGATTTGTTGAGTTATTGTCTGACTTTAAGCTGATCCCTGATCTGATGACCCTTCCTATCTGTTAGAGAATCTCCCATTCCCCAACAAATAGATAGTACAAGGGTTAGCTACATGTATATAAACCCCCAGTCGACTGGACTATTTGCCAGTACAAATATCAACTTAATCTGCATTGTAGTTTCTGATTCAGTTCTGGTAAACTTTCAATGATGGGGGGAAGATAGACGCCAGTTTCTAGAAAGCAGAAAACTCAGGATCTGCAAGTGTGATGGAGGGGGAGCAAGGGGAAAGGTAGGAGCACTAGGGAAATGCATGGGTCAGGCCAACCCACACAGGTCACCGGGTCGGGTGTCCTTGGGTGTGGGTGCAGGTCAAGCCGCGAGCACCCATGACCTGGGCCCAACCTGGGGCATCAACTCTGACACGAATGCAACCTATATGTATGTGTATGCGCCGACACAAACACGATGCCCTGAACACAACGAAAGCGCCACACGTGCTGTATGTACTATATACGTTGTATGCATCATATATGCCGCATGCGCCGTACGTGCCATATGCACTATACGTGCCGCATGCGCTGTATGCGCCATACGCACTGCACATGCTGTATGTGCCGTACGCGCCGCACGTGTGAGGGTGCGGTGTGCACCCAACACCCGTTGACCATGGGAAAAAACCCATGGGTTGATGGGTTCGGGTTTCCCATGGGTCAGGTGTGGGTCACCCACATTTGACCTGTAGGTGACCCATGCCGTTCCCTCAGGAGCACTGGACTGCTGTTCCTGGGTCTATCTATGGAAAAATATGAACATGAGTGAGAGTTGTTATTTACAAAGCAGTTACAATATACCCTTGGGAGAACCATGTTTGACAATGAAGTTGCATTGGCAAGAGAAGGGTAATGCACATCAGACAAAGAGCCAGTGATCACTTTGGACAGTAAGATCAACTATCACTACACTTGCAGTTGTAAAGGGGTTGAACTTGGCCTGTTATTTCTAAGTGGACATTGTCTGTCAAGTGTTCAGAGGAATTGGATTGTCCTTTGTGTTGCTTCATCTAGCATTGCTGCAATTATTATTAGGGGAAGGACAGCTTACAATGTTCAGACTTCCCATTCAGATCAATGAGGGTACCCTTTGTCATAACAAAAAGGGTACAGATAGGGCCCAGCTTCTTAAAGAGACAAGTCTCATTATTTGGGATGAGGTTCCTATGTAGTATCATCATGCAATTGAAGCAGTAGACAAGACTTGCAGGGATATCCTAGAACAACCCAACCTTCCTTTTGGTGGTATTACTGTTGCATGGGGAGGGGATTTCCAGCAGACCTTGTCTGTGGTTCCTAAGGGCAATAAGGAGGAGATATGCTGGTTGCATGCATTCAAAGATCCAAACTCTGGTATCATGTCAAGGTACTTCATCTCACTGAAAATATGTGTATTGATCGTAATAATCCTCAAAGTACTTGGTTTGCCCAAAGGCTTTCTGATGTTGGTCAGTTTCCATGACAATAAACAAGTCACAAGGACAATCTCTGAGAACAGTGGGAATAGACTTATGGTACCCTGTATTTTCACATGGACAATTTTATGTAGGGGTATCAAGGGTACCAACTGAGGAAGAGTACATGTTTTGTTATTGGAGGGAAGGAAGACAAGTAATATTGTATAGAGCAGTGTTACTCAAGGAAAATTCATAGATAGTAATAGATAGAGATGTGTTGAACATAGGATTGGAAAATTGTATTTTTGGCTGGGCTCTGATGGGGTTTTGGCTGGGCTCTGCTGGGGTTTTGGCTGGGCTCTGCTGGGGTTTTGGCTGGGCTCTGCTAGGGTTTTGGCTGGGCTCTGCTGGGGTTTTGCCTAGGCTCTGCTAGGGTTTTGGCTGGGCTCTGCTAGGGTTTTGGCTGGGCTCTTCTGCTGGGCTGGGCTGTCTGGGCTGGCTGCTTCTGCCTGGAGGGTGGGGGGTGGCTTGCATAGGTCAAATCCCACTTGGAGTTTTTGTAATTAGCAATAGGAGATGCATAGCTTCACTAATGTGAACACTTTATGACAAAATCTCTCAGAAAATTTGATCAATGCCTGATTTAAGATTATATGTTATCAAAATTGAGTAAATTTTAGATGAAAATAAATTCCTCCTGAATGCAATTCTTCTCCCTCCCTTATGTGGCTTGGCTTAAATGTTGCTTATAAGGTAGAAGACAAACGGTTTCCGCTAAGGTCACGTGACTCAAGTGTCATGCTCGCCATTTTGCACAAGGATCTGGCAGCATTGACAAAAAAATATTCTAAAACCACAGATCAATAGCATAGAACTATATGTACATATTGTTGGTTTTAATTTTTGAA
>QLPG01004943.1:7892-41809 GCA_003314385.1 Gomphus sp. MG54
AAAAAAAAAAAAAAAAAAGAGAATCAAAAGCATGTCGGCTCCTCAGAGTCGGACATCGCCATGATAGGTAAGACGACATCCGATAGCGACGAGGAGCAATACACCACCACAGCTGGTTTTGATCGGTCCATGCTGGGGGCTGGGTTATTCTTGCATTCTTGTCCACGCCCAGCCTGTCATGCCGCCCTCAAAAGAGGAGGTAGGGTGGGTTCTAACGTAGATGCTGATCCATAGAGGCCATGATGTATGGAGGGGAAGTGGTAATGTACCAAAAATTTAAAAAAAATATAAAAATAGGGGGGTGGGGGGGAAGGAATGGAGCAAGAAAATGGCTGAAGATTTGACTCACAGGCCTCAAGTCAGGCCTGTATCCTCGCTTGGCAAGGTGAGCGGTAACACCACTCGCACGACGGTTGCTCGACGTTGCGCGGATCCCTGTGTGGTGCAAGGCGGAACGCACTTGGTGCAGGGAAGCTTTAGACTTGCGTGTGGTAATCTGGATACCATTAGGTGTGTCGTGGATGGCAATAGTCTGCAGTCTCGCTCAGATTAGTAACGCTAACGAGTACTTATGGGTCAACTGCAACACACCTTCTTGTTGGCGATGCCTGAGTATTTGTGCGAGTGAATATTGCGGAGGTTTCCCTACAGAAAAGATATAATAAATACGGGAAAGAGGATGAGCTGTGGTAAACTTACAGGTTCCCTCGAGAAAATAGGTCCCTCCCGCACACGGTCTACCATGTAAGAGTTGCTTTTCTGTATATTTGTTATATATATCAACAATTCGCATATCCTGGTACACTGGATATACGTACACGGGTAAGGAGCCATTGGAGGTCGGCAGACATGATGATGTTGAGGGGACAAAGGCGACAAGTTTTTGGATGACAGGCGTGGAATTTAAGGTTCGAGGTTGTCACACTACTAGTTTTTCGGCACCTGCCGCAAGCCGAGCCGTTGTTTAAGGAAGCTCCCGGTGGGCGACTTGTTTGTTTCTCTCTCCCATTATCCTTCCCGCATGGGATGTACAACTTTCAAGTGAAACATGTTCTCAAATCTCACAATTACATACATTTATAATGTACGTGGGATTATGAGATTCATTCAAGTTTGCCATGCACGCTATATACCTTCCAAGCTCTTTCAAAGCTCTGATCTTCTATAGTACTGTCAGTTGACTATCTGATTTCCCGCAACCTGCTCTCCGTATTTTTTGATATGGATGGGTGTTAATCATCGCAGGTTACGGGAAATTAGATTACTCGACTCATCGTTAAGGGTACGTAGAATACCTAGGTTCTTTTCTGGCCTGAACGGTAGGTATGGTTTGTACCAATTCTGTGTGTATTCGGTCATAGATTTCGAAGATATATGACCGGAACCACCCTTATTGAACCATTCCAGTGTTGCAAAAGATGACCAGGTGTTTTTATGGACCGGACGGCCTCCCAATGATCCAAGAGTCTTTGGCTTTTTTAAAAGTCCTTTGCGTTCACTCATTCATAGTGACGATGGTGTTTCTGTTTCTCTATTCTCCGTTTCGTTCCTATGTGCTTTTGTATAGCTGATTCGGGGCATGGTAACTACCCACAGGCAAGGATTTGCCCCCTTTAACTTCTACCTGTTTTCACAAGTCAATGGTCTAATGAGTTAAGCTTAGGGAAGGAAAAGGAGGGGGACTCTATCTGTGACTGATATATTCAAGAAGTCATAGGAGAAAACGATATCGGCATGTTATCAGCATAGAAGCTACCAGGCATGTCAAGTACATTAGTACTAATGTGTACTTCACAGACTGAGTAAAAACTTAGCACATGTTTTCATAGACGTGTTTTATCAGAAATGGAAAGTGTTGAAAGTGGAATTAGCTCTGGTGTATTTGTCGAAGCGGCACGTGGACTGTATATAGCGCAGCTAGTGGAGATGATCTTGGGATCGCCCAACAGCTGGTGGATGGAGTGGCTCGTCTTTCCTGCTTTGCGTCTGAGCTGGTTGCGTTGTTCTGTGTATCACTTGCAGTAATTGAGGAAGTGGACTACGGTCTCCAGCTGGCAGCATTTCTTGTATAGGGCCGAGTCCGGGGCTTTTATCTTGTTGAGAGATGGGACACATGGCCAGTGGGCAGCTGTACAAGGATACTAGTCACTCTACGGGGCAGAGAGCTCAGGGTCCTGTAGATCTGACGGTTCGGCAGTTTCAAGTCGACTTGGGGGACATTTTGGCATAGCGGGGCGATTTTGACCAGATCTTCCTCCAGCGCTGGAAGACAGACTTCTTCCGGTTGGCCTTCAAGGCTGCGATACTTACCGCGGAAGGCGCTTTCTGAGTAGCTCTGGAAGGTCGTCGGTGGGAGAGACGTCCCCTCCGGCCGCTCTCTTGCATGCTCGTCAGCCAGCTCGTTACCTTCGATTTCCATGTGGCCCGGAACCCGCTCCAAGTAGATGTGCAGGATAGCCGTTAGTGGGGGAGACATCCCCTCCGGCCGTTCTCTTTGCATGCTCGTCAGCCAACTCGTTACGCTTTCGATATCCACGTGGCCCGGAACCCACTCCAAGTGGATGTGCAGGATACGGGCGTTTTCGCTTGAGCCGCCGGATAAGCCTGTGGACTAAGTCTAGCAGGTATTGTGCCAGCTGGGTCTTGTTGTTCTGCAGGGCCTGGATGACAGCTTGGTTGTCGAGGGCAATCAGGGCAGATCTAGCAGTTAGATAGATTTCCAGTAGCGTCAGTGCCAGAATCACGCCGACGATTTCTCTTTCCAAGACTGTGTCTTTAGAGTCTTTACCTAACCTGTACCGAAGGGCCTGAACATCTTGAAGGGTGACCGCCGCCGCACCGATGCTGACTTTAAGTCCCGATCTGTCTGAGAAGATTTGGACGTTGTCCTGAAAGTACTGGCTGCCGCTGGCTTGCTGTCTGCTATGTGCGGGGTAAATTGACGGCGCCAGCTGGGGTGGTGACTAGGCAGCGTCGCTAGTCTGAGGGCTTCACGACGACAGGCGTCGTCCAGGTGTATCTGCGTCGGTGGGATCCAGTAGTGAAGCTCTAGGATGTCAGTAGCAGTCAATCTGAAGGCCCCTGTGATCAGTCCTATTGAGTCAGCCTGACTTCCTGTGTTGCATGGCGGGTGACATATCTCAATTCAGTTACCTGGAATGCTTGATTGATATACAAAATTCAATGTTTTCAAAGAGAGAAAAATGTGTTTTTGGCTAGATTCTATATGGTATGTAAAGTTATCTAATCTATCTACAGTTGGCCTTGCCAGTCAAGAGAAAAAGTCTACATAGAAATACAAAGTACCTCACCACATAGGCCTGATCTGCATTAAAAAACCCATTTGGGAAAAAGCATGATCAGGCTGTGAGGGGATGCAATCTAACTATGAGGCTAGAAACAGAAAAGAAAGGAAAGAAAACATCTCTCATCCCACTGAAATGGCGTTGGCGTGGTGGTTTGGTCTTGAAACTCAATCACTGCTTGTTGTAGGCACACATCTAAGTCTTGAAGAGATGGACGGGACAAGAGCAAAAGAGAAAACGAAACAAAGTCCCAAGCAGATAGATGAGGTGTGGGCGTTGGCGTGGTGGCGTGGCGGTTTGGTGTCGAACGTTGATCATGTCATTGGTGAATACCAAGGATGAGCGTAGCAAGCTTTGTGTCGTCACATGTGTCGATCTTGAAGAAAAGTTGAAGGCGAGATGGAGGCAAGAAGCAAGAAAGATAAGGACGCGAAGCGGGCCTTCTGAGGTATATATAGAACCCGACCAGTCACGTGACGGTTCCTTGCGGGTCAGAGCTTAAGGGAGCGGGCGGGTTACACCATAAACCTTTGTTACAAATAAATAATGCGCAATCCATGAAGAATACACATTTCTCGTGAGGGTGATATAAACGAAATATCTAAATGAGTGTTCCGCCATACCACACTTTTCCAGAAGTAGTGGCTGTGATATAGCCCGCACGAATGGTGAAGTCACCACAGCGTTCTCCCTGTAGTCGTCAAGTACATACTGCTTGATCATAGGACCTAATATCGGCCTGCATTGAAAAACCAGGTGGGGAATGGCGTCATAGGCTGTGGAGCTTTGTGATCTACCTACGAGGGTAGTGCGGGAATGGAGCACAAGCGAAGACCTTGAGTTTTTGCAACAAGCATATTATATCTAGAAACTAAGGCAAGTGAGACGAAGGGTCGCTAAAGATAAATTTGCCAGGTAGTCCGTATCAACAAACACGTCTTGAATTTCAGTGCATTTATAATTTCATGACTGTTGATGTCAGCTTCCACCTGGTTCAGATAGGGGATCAAGATGGATGGATCCATTTTGATAGAGTGGCCTCTGTTCGAGATGACAACTAGAATCATAGATGTAAGCCAACCCGGAAATTTCGATTTATTGTACAGACCAGTGACGTTGGAATTAGCGAGTATGGGAGCGGCTGAGAGTTGCTTGTGCTGGAATGATGTAAAACCAGTGACCACGTGAAAATTTACGTAGAGGAAAGAAATTGATGGCCTGATTTTGATTTTGAAGCGAGGGAGGTCGCCAATGTTGAGGGTGCCAATAACCCACGGTAAAACAAAGTGGGATAGACAACCGGATTTCCCGTGCGTAGAAATATCAAGACTGTGGATCGCATGATATTTCGTGTTGAAGCGAGGGAGGTCACCAATGTTCAGGGTGCCAATAACCCACGGTAGTCAGTGGGACAGACAACCGTCATGCGTAGGGATATCAAAACTGTGGATCCTTAGGCTGCAATGTTGACAAAACCCAGAACGTCTGAAAACACACTAAAAAGAGCAGTGAGCGATCATGAAAAACCTCCTGTGGGAGAATTGTGCCATGCACGCCGTATACCTTCTAAGATCTTTACAAAGCTGATCTTTCATAGTACTGTCAGTCGACTATTCAATTTCCCGCAACCTGCTCTTCCTTTTTGAGATGCATGGGTGTTAATTATCGCAGGTTACGGGAAATTAGATAGTCGACTCATCGTTAAGGATACGTAGAATACCTAGCCTCTTTCTGGCCTGAACGGTATGGTTTGTACCAATTAAGTGTGTATTCGGTCATAGATTTCGAAGATACATATATGACCGGAACCACCCTTAATTGAACATTGGATACTGCCATCCTTTGGATCTGTTTGGAGGTATCGCAGACTATACCGTTGTGATTAGTTCCATGGAGACTTGGCTTTCAGTACCTTAAGTGTTACAAAAAATGACCAGGCGTTTTTTATGGACTTGTGAGCTCGGACAGCCTCCCAGTAATCCAAGAATCTTAGACTTTTTTTTCATAGTGACGATGGTGATCTGTTTCTCTGTTCTCCATTACGTTCCTCTGTGCTTCTGTATAGGTATAGCTGATTCGGGGCATGTAACTGCCCACCGGCAAGGATTTTTTCCTCTGACATCTACCGATTGTTTTCACAAATCAATGATTCTGATGAGTAAGAAGGGAAGGAAAGGAGGGGAATATATTTGTGACTGACATATTCAAGAAGTAACAGGAGAAAATGATACCATCATGTTTATGAGGATAGAAGCTACCAGGCCTGTTAAGTACATTAGTACTAGTGTGTACTTCACAGACTGAGTAAAAACTAACCACATGTTTTCATAGACTTGTTTTATCAGAAATGGCAAATGTTGAAAGTGGAATTAGCTATGGTGTATTTGTCGAAGGGGCACGTGGACTGTATATAGCGCAGATAGTGGAGATGATCTTGGGATCGCCCAACAGCCGGTGGATGGAGTGGCTCGCCTTTCCTGCTTTGCGTCTGAGCTGGTTGCGCTGCTCTGTGTATCATTTGCAGTATTTGTGGAAGTGCACTATGGTCGCTGGCTGGCGGCATTTCTTGCATAGCGCCGAGTCCGAGGCTTTTATCTTCTTGAGATGAGAAATGAGTTGAGGGACATATGGCCGGTGCACAGCTGTACAAGGATACTAGTCGCTCTACGGGGCAGAGAGCTCAGCGTCCTGTAGATCTGACGGTTCGGCAGCTTCAAGTCGACTTGGGACATTTTGGCATAGCGGGCCGATTTCCGACCAGACCTTCCTCCAGGGCTGGAGGACAGACTTTTTCCGGTTGGCCTTCAAGTCTGCGATACTTACCTGAAGGCGCTTTCTGAGTAGCTCTGGAAGGTCGTCGGTGGGAGAGACGTCCCCTCAGGCCACTCTCATTGCATGCTCGTCAGCCAGCTCGTTGTGCCTTCGATTTCCATGTGGCCCGGAACCCACTCCAAGTGGATGTGGAGGATACGGCGTTTTCGCTTGAGCCGTCGGATAAGCTGTGGATCAAGTCTAGCAGGTATTATGCCAGCTTGGTCCTGTTGTTCTGCAGGGCCTGGATGACAGCTTGGTTGTCGAGTGCAATCAGAGCAGATCTAGCAGTTAGATTGGTCTCCAGCCAGCGTCTTCCTGACTCACGCCGACGATTTCTCCTTCGAAGACTGCGTTTAGAATCTTTACCTAGCCTGTACCGAAGGGCCGGCCCATCTTGAAGGGTGACGGCCATCGCACCGATGCTGCGTTCAAGTCCTGATCCGTCTGAGAAGATTTGGACGTCGTCCAACGTCGTCCCAGCGTCGCTAGTCTGAGGGCTTCACGACGACAGGCGTTGTCCAGGTGTATCTGGGTGAGTGGGATCCAGCAGTGAAGCTCTAGGATGTCAGTAGCTGTTGATCTGAAGGCCCCTGTGATCAGTCCTATTGAGTCGGTCTGCCTTCCTGTGTTGCATGGTGGGTGACATCCCAATTCAGTCAGCTGGAATGCTTGATTGATGTACAAAATTCAATGTTTTCAAAGAGAGAAAAATGTGTTTTTGGCTAGATTCTATATGGTAAGGTAGAAGACAAACGGTTTTCGCTACATCACGTGACTCAAGCGTGACATCCACCATTTTGCACAAGGATCTGGCAACATTGACAAAAAAATTATTCTAAGACCACAGATCAATGGCATAGAACTATATGTACATAGTGTTGGTTTTACTTTTTGAAAAAATTCACTATTGCAAATGTAGTATATCCAAACTTTCAAACATCTTCCCAAAATTCATAATCACATTTTTTAAGCAGTCTGACACTGTCAAAAAAAATTTGGTCACAGAATTTTTGTGCTGATGTAATCACCTATATAAGGAAATATTCCATATATAGAAATTTACGAGCCACCCCCCGCCCTCCGGGCGGGAGCAGCCAGCCAGCCCAGCAGAGCCCTGCCAAGCAGAGCCCAGCCAAAGCCAAGCCAAAGCCCCAGCAGAGCCCAGCCAAAACCCCAGCAGAGCCCAGCCAAAGCCAAGCCAAAGCCCCAGCAGAGCTCAGCCAATACCCCAGCAGAGCCCAGCCAAAGCCAAGCCAAAGCCCTAGCAGAGCCCAGCCAAAACCCCAGCTGAGGCCCAGCCAAAGCCCTAGCAGAGCCCAGCCAAAGCCCCAGCAGAGCCTAGCTGAAGCCCCAGCAGAGCCCAGCCAAAGCCCTAGCAGAGCCCAGCCAGAACCCCAGTAGAGCCCAGTCAAAGCCAAGCCAAAGCCCTAGCAGAGTCCAGTCAAAGCCAAGCCAAAGCCCTAGCAGAGTCCAGCCAAAACCCCAGCAGAGCCCAGCCAAAGCCAAGCCAAAACCCCAGCAGAGCCCAGACAAAGCCAAGCCAAAGCCTTAGCAGAGCCTAGCCAGAGGCAAGCCGAGACCCGAGCCAAGCCGAGACCCAAGCCAAGGCCCAGCCAGCCCAGCCTAAGCCCAGCCACAACCCCAGTAGAGCCCAGTTGAAGCCCAGCCGCAACCCCAGTAGAGCCCAGTTGAAGCCCAGCAAAAACCCCAGCAGAGCCCAGCCCAACCTCAGCCAAAGCCCCAGCAGAGCCCAGCAAAGCCCAGCCAAAACCCCAGCCAAACCCCAGCCAAAACCCCAGCAGAGCCCAGCCAAAACCCCAGCAAAGCCCCCAGCCAAAACCCCCACAGCCCCACTACTTACTATAATATATAATTTCAAAAATTAATCACACCTGTGGAATACTATTTTGCTTTTTGCAAAGATAAATTTAAACTTGGAAAAAAATAAATACATCTATATGTATATATGTACATATTGTTGCTCCAACTGCAAAAAAACCAACCCCACTGCTACCACCCCTCTCACACATAGACATAGAGATATATCAGTAGGAATCACATATTTGTCACGGCAGCCTTGCGTGGTGGCCACCTTTTTTTTCTTATAATAAGGTGTATGGAACCACAAACCTTAAAATCATGCTACTCATTATGTCTAATTAATATGATCAAGGGTGATTCTCGAGAAAAGCGGTCACCTGTAATGAGTGTTTTCGTCAAACATTGTACGTGCCTATGAGTTCTCACAGCTGGGTTATACGCTGGGGCATGCGAGCTGTTTTAGTGCATTGAGACCCCGTTTGGTCATTTGAGACGAAGTGATTGTGGGGGGAGAGAAGGCGTGTTTTTTTTTCGCCACAGAACCATGTTTACTCACCTTCGATAAAAGTGGTAACCTGCAGTGAGTGGTTTTAGTGAAAGCCCAGATGACTTGCAATTAAACGGCGGTCATCGAAGGTGGGGTGTACCTATTCGGTCACGTTAGTGGGCCATGATGTCGATCGGTGGTGGTCGTCCGGACAGCCTCACATGTTGCGACATACGCAGTGATACACAGGACTTCCAGATAAGCGGTGCACATTGAAGCTGGGGACGAATGTACGGGTTCTCGCAGGTAGGCTGGCCATGGGTCCAGGTTGACATTGCACGGTGATTCGGGTGCGCAAGAGGCATCGTGTTAGGTGCACCAGCGGTGGCGGCGGCAGACAAACGAAATCAGAAGATGGCGGAGGTCAGAAAGGCAAAGATGTACCTATTCGTTCACGTCTACATAGGTTGTGGGTACATGAGTTTAACGCGATTAAAGAGTAGTGCATGTGTTTTTAGCAAAATCAAAGGGTACCCGGGGAGTACCGCTACGTGAACGGAGATGGCGCAATGGGCGGCCTGTGGGATGGGATCTTAAAGATAACACATTAGCACCAATTTTGTGAGCAAACAAAAACAAAAAAATTAGCAGAACTCACCTATCTACCCATCTTTGTACTCGTTTCCATCCTCAGGGATGCAGAGCACAACCCTCTGGACATGTGCACAGGGCAAGAGCTGTCTTGAGCTTCGCGGTGGTCATTGGTGCGGTCTTCTGGGGACACATGTTTCCTGTCCTCGTCAGAGTCGTGTGTTCGATCATTCACCAATTTGAGTCCCCAGTGCGCGGAAGTGCCACGGGAGGCCCGGGGAATGGGATCTTAAAGATAATGAATTATCATCATTTTTGAGACACAAAACCAAACAAAAACATTAGCAGAACTCACCTTTGAACCCTTATTGGCACTTGCTTTCCCCCTTGAGTCCCCGGCTTACGGAGGAGCACGTACCAGCCATCAAGCCGCTTCACACTCGCTTCCCAATTCGAGTCCCAGCTCATGGAGAATGAAGCCGCTGCCCACTTACATTCCAGTGGCACGACTGTTAACATACTGGGCCTTGTTAACGTATTTGAATGCATAGAGATCGCCCGTCTTCTTGTGCTTCATAAAGCGCATGCCTCCGTACGTGGAATCTCGAAGTGGAAAAGGGTGACCGAGGCCGACTTTGCATGCGGTGGGTAGCACACGCGACCGCAGGCAGGACACGGCGATACCAGGGTACTGCACGTCCCAACAGCCCCATACGTGGGAATGTTGGGAGGTGCAAATGCGCGGGTGTGCACCGGGTAGAATGGGTGGTAGGGGAAGGAAAGGAGACGCGGCGCAAAGCCCCTGTGGGACTCAGAGCGTGGCCACCATGCCCCGCGCACACGATGCGGTGAAACCAGCGTACCACATGTCCTGACAGCCCCACACATGGGAGTGTCAGGAGGTGGGGTACGCGGGTGTGCACGGGACCGCAGGCAGGATGCGGCGACAGCAGCACACTGCATATCTGAACAGTCCCACACGGTGGGAATGCTAGGAGGTGCAGTGCGCGGGTGTGCACCGGGTGAGGTGGGTGGTGGGGGAAGAAAAGAGACGCGATGGTTGAACCAGTCACATGACCGGGTGGGAAAGTTGCTTACATACATGCATGGCTGGGGGAGCAGCTTATCTAAATGCTTATATAAATGCTGACCAATGCTGACCAAGCAAAGAGGCAGCGGCTTTATACTTTTGATTCCCACTGGTAATGTTTTTTTTGCTGACATAAGCACCCATATAAGGCAATATTTCATATATAGAAATACATTCCCACAGATAAGGTAGATGACATGGATTCCACTAAGGTCACGTGACTCAAGTGTCATATCTACCATTTTGCACAAGGATCTGGCAACATCCCAGATACTATTCTAGCTGAGTTGGACAGGGCTCATATTGTATAGTGTAGCACAATCATTTTTTTTTTTTTTTCTAAAATTGCCATCTTCTATAGCAGAATACAATTTTTTTCAAAAAAATTTTTGACAATGAAAATTGTTGCGCTGTGACCATGACAATGTCACGGTCACATGATGTAGTGGAAACCATTTGTCTTCTACCTTATGTAAAATTTATCTAATATATCTACAGTTGGCCTTGCCAGCCAAGAGAAAAGTCTACAAAGAAATACAAAGTACCTCACCACATAAGACTGATCTGTATTAAAAAACCCATTTGGGAAAAAGCATGATCAGGCTATGAGGGGATGCAATCTAACTATGAGGCTAGAAAGAGAAAAGAAAAGAAAGAAAAGATCTCTCATCCCATTAAAATGGTGTTGGTGTGATGGTTTGGTCTTGAAACTCAATTACTGTTTGGTGTAGGCACACATCTAAGTCTTGAAGAGATGAATGGGACAAGAGAAAGAAGGAAAACGAAGCAAAGTCCCAAGCAGATAGATGAGGTGTGGGCATTGGTGTGGTAGTGTGGTGGTTTGGTGTCGAACATTGATTATGGGATTGGTGTAGACCTAGGATGAGCGTAGCTAGCTTTGGGTGGTGGCATGTGTTGATCTTGAAGAAAAGTTGAAGGCAAGATAGAGGCAAGAGGCAAGAAAGATAAGGATGATAAGCAGGGCTTCTGAGGTATATATAGAACCCGACCAGTCACATGACAGTTCTTTGTGGGTCAGAGCTTAATGGAGTGGGCAGGTTGTAGCGGTTATGTGCAGTAGCTAGATATAGAAGGACTCAGTAAATGGGCAGTTCACTAGTATGTACTATTACTATACCTAGATACAGAAGGACTACAATACAATTAGTGTCTTTGTATCTAGGCGTGCAAACAGAATATGCACATCAGTGAATGGGTGGTTCACTGAGGGGCTGCTTTCTAGTGATTCAATATATATACGGTCCCAGTCAAACATGACCGGGACATCCATTCCTTACTACATTCAGTACTTACACATCTTAGCTCCAACACCCCCCCTTAAGCAGAATATATTCCAACTATCGCATTCAGGTATAGCACCTTGTGTCGAGGGAGGGCCTTCATACACATGTCAGCTGCCATTTCATCTGTTAGTATGTAGTCGATGTGAATCAGTCCTTCGTGCACAGCTTGGCATATAAAGTAGTAGCGGATGTTGATGTGTTTTGTCTGGGGATGGTATTTGTTATTCTTGGTAATGGAGATGGCAGAGACATTGTCAAGGTGACTTGTAATCGGTTTCACAAGTGGCCATGCAATTTCTGCCAGAAACATGTGGATCCAGAGTGCTTCCTTTGCAGCGTGAGTCGCAGCGATGTAATCAGCTTCAGTAGTTGATAATGCAACAATAGGTTGCTTCTTCGAGTTCCAGGAGACAGCTCCTCCATTGATCGTGAATACATATCCAGACATGGAGTGTCTATGTTGTTGGCATAAGCAAACCAAATTTTTTATGACTTTTACGAAACTTACGATTTTTACAAGTATATCATGAATTATTGGTGAAGACTGAAACTTTATGAGCCGAGTCAACATTTTTGGAGCCTTTTATTACTGAGTCGAGTCGAGAGGCAACTGTATATGTTGCCTAATATGTGCACAAGATTGATCCAATTACTCTTGAGTTTTTCATCATTTTTTGAATTTACTGCAGTCATTTTCAAGTTCTGCTTGCATTCTATTCTAGTATGGAACGTACCGAATCTCTGGTTTCAGCGTCTACATGCCCATAATGGGAAGGAGTACTGTTGGTAAAGTAACATACTATTCGAAATCGGTTAATGAATAGTATAGTACTTTACTCCATTTAGCTAAGTTCGATTGTTATGACTCAAAAGAACAAATCCATTTATTCTACCTTCAACCTTAATTCTATCTTTGAAATGCAAAGCGCTCATGTCATCGAGCATTTCTATCAAGACCGGAAGCAGTCTGGCCAACTACTTTTCGTATCAACAATGTTCATTTTTTGAACCCACTATTATTCCATATGTTCTCCGTTGTTTCCATTTGTTTAAAATTGTGTATATGTTATATAAAATTGTCTTGAGTGTTTGTCATATTGTTTCAACCCCTCCTGTATTTTGCTTTCCATATGAGTATTTTGTCCCTATCCTTCATAATTTTATAGTATGCTATGTAAAATAAATTAGTTAATCAATTTATCTCTTAATTACAATCCAAAAAGCATAAAAGACAAAAATAACAACAAATCTTTTCATTACAGACAAACTTGCAGTCAAATTCTTCTATTTTACTCCCAAGCTCTTTTTCGAATATATGTTCCTGTATGGCCCAGTCTGTGTCCGAGAATGCTTTGAGTCCCTTCCACACTCCTCCAATGATGAGACAGGTATCTTTCATTCCCTTAAGGTAGCAAAAACCACTTCCCAGTGCGCTCTCCCCAGGTTTTGCATGAACTGTGCCAGAAAAGAGATGGCAAAGGAGATGTCCGGGCATGTTCCCAGTGCCGCATATATGAGAGAATCGATGGCCTCCCTGTAGGGCATGTTTTGCATTTTGTCAAACTGGTGTGGGGTGGAAGGGGATTGGGATAGTGACTAAGGAAATGCATGGGTTAGGCCAACCCGCACGGGTCACCAGGTTAGGTGTCCTTAGGTGTTGGTGCGGGTCAAGCCGCAAGCACCTGTGACCCGGGCCCAACCCAGGGCGTCAACTCCGACATGAATGCAACTTACACGTATGCGCCCACATGAACACGAACACAACGAAAGTACCATACATGCACGTGATACCACGAATACGACAAACGCACTGTATTGTTATGGCCCATGCCGCCAAACAAACCCCCATTAAACCCCACAACCACCCACACCATTTCCAGGACTTTTCCGATTGCTCAAAGTCTGAATAACCGATTTCCAGATGTCCGATACATCATTCCGAGGTTCCGTGATTCTGAACCTCCAAAGACTCCAAAGTCAAGGTTCCATTCCTTTGATAGATGACGCGCAGGATCATCACGTACCTCACTCCTTGTTCTTTGTTTTATATTGCCCCTTGTACTCTCTTCCCCCCCTTGTCTTTACTCGGTAAAAGATAGTACAAGAACTAGATACATGTATATAAGCCACCAGTCAACTGGACTATTCACCAGTATGAATATCGACTTAATACTGCATCGTAGTTTCTGATTAAGTTCCGGTAAACTTCTGACTTTCCAAAATTAGGGACAGACGATCGAGGAGGGCGCAACACATAAGTTGAAGCCAAGTCTCTGCGACCTTGAACCACCCATACCACCCTATACCGTGAACAGTCCCAAGACCCCCGGTGTTCCCAACTTCCGTCCGCTCCGATTCCGATCCTGATTCCGATCCTTCACCCCACCCTCGGAATACAAACTCCCCCTTTGGAAACCTTTTGGAACCCTCTGAAAACCCTTCTGGAAGTCTCTAGCTAAGCGCCGACATGTGGATTTAACACGTATGCACCACATGCATGCGGGTGCGGCGCACACCCGATGCCCATCGACCCATGGGAAAAAACCCATGGGTTGATGGGTTTGGGTTTCCCATTGGTTGGGTGCAGGTCACCCACATTTGACCTGTGGGTGACCTGTGCCATTCCCTAATAGTGACAGTTTGTAGTGGGGGTCAAGTGGTGTGCTAAGCAGGTTAGCATCCTGTAAATTAAACCTCTCAAGTATTTTCTCAATGTATGCACATTGTGAGAATGAGATTGTGCCTATCACACGGTCCCGCTTCACCTCTATTCCCAGTAGTTAGCTCAGATCCCCAAGATCCTTGATTTTGAGAACAGTGTGCAATTCATCCTTGAATGCACAGATCATAATTTTTGAGTTGCTGGCCATGGTGAGGTCGTCGATGTCTACAGTGATGATGAGAGCATTCTGGCCGGCATATCTGTGAAATATGGCATGTTCAACTTTGCAATGCATAAATCCAAACCTGTACATAATGTCACTGTCAGGGGAACTCCCAATTATGAATCCCGACCAACGTTGACCCACCCGTATTCCACACCCGCCGACCGAGATCTGTTCGACCTACTCATGGCAGTACCGAACGCACCGTGCACCAAACCATCATCCCTGTTAGCGAGTACCCTCCAGAAGCATCGACTATAACCCTTGGCTCCCCTTTCATCATTGGTTCTCAGTGTCGAGGCCCTGGCGGAACTTCCTGGTTGGTATGGAGGGTGATGCCCAGTAGAGCGCGGAGCACTGTAGCGATGGTTCTTATATACAGTAGTCAGTGGGCGAAGGGTCCCCTAGAGTTTTCTCTTTGGATCCCCCTTCGCCAGGTAGGCTAGTTCCCATGTATTAGATACCATACTAAATCTTTGGATCCCCCTTCGCCAGTGTGCCGCCCTAGGGTAGAACACCTGCTTAGGTTGCCCTTACAGTAGAAAAATTTCTCCTTCGAGCACCGGCTGCCTCTTTGTATGACTCTGAATTGAATTTCTTCGGAAATAGCAACAGCGGCAGCCCCTCCTCGCTCACTTACAAAAACTTATTCTCCATGGACTTGCCGTTGTCCCAGGAGTTATTGGACCAACTGGCTGGCATAGAACAGGAGTTACTAAGAGAAAGAAGATAGAAGCAGGAGCTAGAGATGAGGCTGAACATGCTGCAGGCGACCATGACAAATCTAGTGGCAGGCCTCTAGACTCGTGTTCGGCAGCCCGTGAAACAAATGGTAGAACCCACCAAGCCCTCTAAGTTCGATGGTGACCATTCGCATGGGAGTGCATTCATGCAGTCTTGCACCTTGTACCTCGGCGTCTGTGCTACCGATTTCCCCAAAGAGCAGTCTCAGATCCTCTGGGCACTGTCCTTTATGAAGACAGGGAGAGCAGCGACCTTCTCTAGCCGAGTGTTTGCACATGAAGCAAAAACAGGCAGGCTGCTCTACGCTAACTGGAAGGCCTTTGCGGAAGCCTTTCGGGAACACTTCTACCCCCTGCACAAGGCCACTGAGGCAGCAAACCAATTAGAGTCATGCCAGTACCACCAAGGCAAGCATTCGGTCGATGAGTATATCGACCAATTCGAAGACCTGGTTGGAAAGGCCGAATACATGGATGGGCAGTCCATTGTCATGAAGTTCCGACGAGGCCTCGACCCCACTATCCAAAGTCATATCGCGCTGATGCTAGATGGGAGACCAAAGGATGATGACATCTCAGCATGGTACGCTGCAGAGCAAGTGGTAGCTCTCACACACGCAGCAAACGAAGCCTTTCAGGGGCCTCGATTCCCATCACTACACACCTCTGTGCCACAGCCTAGCCAAAAGCCTGTCGAACCCCCGACTAAGCAAGCAATGCCCGCTCCCCCTAGAACATCATCGGCCCTTATCCCCCCAATGGATGTCGATGCAACCAGGTGGCGGTACCCTCTGCCACTCACATGCTGACGATGTGGCAAGGCCGGCCACTTCGCCTGAGAATGCCCTCAGGCATATGATGTGTGTTTCATGACGGCAGAAGAGTCGAAGAGATGCTAGAGTACTGGATGGTCTCTGCGGACCTTTGAGATACCGACGAAGCCAGGGAGGTTGAAGATGTGGATTCAGGGGATTTTGCCTAAGGCAGCAAGTGAAGGATGTGCCCTCGCTGTCCTTGTTTAATTGCTTTGCTGCTCTGTCTATAGATGATATGGAGAATACAACTCGGGATTCAGACAATAATGCCTCAGCTGTAAGCGATACAGACACTCCTGAACCGACTCCACCAAAACTACCATTCCCCCTTCCTAGGTTGAAATGTTGGGAACGCAGTCCCCTGAAACATTACATAGTGGCTTCCACCCCCTTGCCAAACTCACTGAACCTCAAGGTAGAGATACAGACTACCGACACCGCCAAGGTTAAGGGAGTAACTGCCCTACTAGACAGTGGAGCTACGGGACTGTTCATAGACCGGAAGTTTGCGGTTGCTGAAAGATTGAACTTGCGCCCATTAACTTGACCTGCACCAGTGTACAACATTGATGGTATCCCAAATGAGGGAGGAGCAATCCGACACGTTGTCGATGTGATCTTATGCTATCAAGACCACTCGGAATGGGCCATGTTTGCTGTGACCAATCTGGGGAAGCACAACATGATCCTTGGCTATCCCTGGCTCCGCAATCATAACCCTGAAATCAACTGGCGTATGCAAGAAGTCACGCTAAGCCGATGTTCTGCCCAATGCCACACCTGCCGGGTTAAGCTGGAGAAAGCATGCCAAGAGGAATGGCAGTTTGGACTCTTCGAACTGGGCCCTTGCCAGGCATGACAACCGACGAGTCGGAAGACTGCGAAAGTATTGATGACAGTATGCCCTTCCTCGAACTGGGCAATCACCTTTTTGTGACTGTGGTCCCCCTGGACGTTCCGATTGCTACCATCGTGGCCGCCACAACTGCACAGCAATTGGCCGAACGGGTGCTCTGGAGCACCCCCCCCAAAGAGAAAGGGACGATCCCACCCTATCTCCAAGACTTTGATGACCTCTTCGAGAAGGAGTCCTTTGATTCTCTCCCCAAGCAGAGGACGTGGGATCATGTGATCAAACTGGAGCCCAGAGCGAAACTCTCGGCTTGTAAGGTGTACCCTCTCTCTCCGAGTGAACAGCGAGAGCTGGATGAGTTCTTACGGGAGAACCTGCATATGGGATGCATCCACCCCTCAAAATCCCCCATGGGAAGCCCTGTGTTCTTTATCAAGAAGAAGGATGGCTCCCTCCAACTGGTCCAGGACTATCAGGTACTCAACGCAATGATGGTGAAGAACTGATACCCCCTTCCCATCATCTCGGAGCTCATCGCACAACTTTGAGGAGCCAAGTACTTCACCAAGTTGGATGTACGATAGGGGTTCAATAATGTGCGGATTAAGGAGGGAGACGAGTGGAAGGCAGCGTTCCGCACAAACCAGGGACTGTTCGAGCCCCTTGTTATGTTCTTCGGCCTCACTAATAGCCTCGCAATGTTCCAGACCATGATGAACGACATCTTCCAAGACCTCATAATGGAGGGACACGTGTGTGTGTACCTGGATGACATCCTCATCTTCACCGAGACTCTTGAAGAGCATCGATGAGTCATTCGGGAGGTCCTTGAACGACTAAGGGCCCACAAACTCTACCTTCAGCTGGAGAAGTGTGAGTTTGAATGGACCAGGATTGAGTACTTGGGCCTCATTATATCTCATGGCAAGGTGGAAATGGATCCCGTCAAGGTGGAAGGGGTCATGGGTTGGCTAACTCCGTCAAACCGAAAGGAGGTGCAGGCGTTCCTGGGCTTTGCCAATTTCTATCAGAGGTTCATCGAGAGATTCTCGCACCACGCCAGGCCGTTATTCGAACTTGTGAAGAAGGACGCAAAGTGGAAGTGGGGGGACAAGGAACGGACAGCCTTCGAAGGGCTCAAGACAAAGTTCATGACGGTGCCCATCCTTGGGTTTGCCAATGATACCTGCCCTTACCGAGTGGAAGCGGACAGCTCTGACGTAGCCATGGGGGTGGTCCTTTCGCAGCAGTCGTGCAAGGATGGCAAGTGGCACCCGATCACCTTTTACTTGAAAAGCCTCTCCCTAGTAGAGAGGAACTACGAGATCCATGATAAGGAGATGCTTGCTATCATCCGGGCCTTGGAGGAGTGGAGGCACTTCTTAGAGGGGGCCAAACACTGCATCGAGATCTGGACCGACCACAAGAACCTAGAGTACTTCCGATCCTCGAAGAAGCTGAACCAGCAACAAGCCTGCTGGTCCCTCTACCTCTCGTGTTTCAACTTCAACCTGCGGCACAGACCGGGAGTAGCGATGGGGAAGTCCGACGTGCTTTCACATCGGTCCAACCATGGATCGGGCATGGGTGACAATAGAGACCTAGTCTTGCTCCGACCAGAGCTGTTCGTGATATGGGCCCTAGAAGGAGTGACGCTAGAAGGGGAAGAGCAGGGGATCGCCCAAGAACTGAAGAGGGCGCTAACCGGAGGGACGCTAGAGGACAAAGTTGCAGAGGCAGTAAGGAAACTGCAGGAAGCGGGAGGAAGGTTATTGGTTTTGGCCGAATGGGCGGAGGCTGATGGGTTGTTGACCTTCCGAAGCAAGGCATACGTTCCAGACATGGGAGGCCTCTGGTGATGGATCATAGCCCATCACCACAACTCCAAGGTGGCCGGACATCCTGGTCGCTGGAAGACCCTCAAACTCGTCTCCCAAAACTACTGGTGGCCTCACATGTCTCGATACATCAGCAAGTACACCAAGACATGTGACCTGTGCCTACGGACAAAGGTCCAGAGACAATGACTGGTCAGGGAACTCCACCTGCTCCCGATCCCCAAAGCACGATAGGATACCATAAGTGTAGACTTCATAGTGGAGCTCCCCGATGCACATGGATACGACGCTGTGATGAACATGGTAGACTCAGTATCGAAACGGGCGCACTTCATACTGACCCACACAACAGTAACGGTGGCCGGAGCAGCATGACTCTTCCTACACCACATTTGGAAGCTGCATGGGTTGCTGAAGGTGGTGGTGTCCGACCAAGGGGTGCAGTTTGTCTACGAGTTCATGTGGGAGCTCTACCACTTACTAGGCATTTGCTTGGCAGCCTCTACGGCTGACCACCCGCAGACGGATGGTCAGACTGAACGAGTGAACCAAGAGCTGGAACAGTACCTCCACCTCTTCATCAATGAGAGGCAGGACAACTGGGATGACCTCCTACCCCTAGCCAAGTTCTAGTACAATAACCACGTTCACGCCTCGACCCGTGAGTCTCCTTTCTTGCTGGACATGGGCAGACACCCACAGATGGGATTTGAACTACACCAACCCCCATTGTGCCTCAAGTCTGTAAACGAGTTCAAGGAGCAGATGGAAGGAGCGTTTTCTGAAGCAAAGGCGGCCCTAGTAAAGGCAAAGGATGATATGGCGACTTATTACAACCATAGGCACCAGCCGGCACTGACATTTGTCCTGGGTGACAAGGTATACCTTGATGCTAGCGATATTCGTACTAATTGACCATCCAAGAAACTAGCACACAGGCAACTCGGCCCCTATCTTGTGGAGGAACGAGTGGGGTCTCATGCATACCGACTTTGTCTCCTGAAGGCCTTGAGCCATCTTCACCTGGTCTTCCCCATTGTCAAACTCACCCCAGCCCTAGCAGACCCCATCCTGGGTAGGTGACAGCCCCCTCCACCACAGCCGATTCTCGTCAATGAAGAGGAACACTTTGAGGTTGAACAAGTACTCGACAGCCAGATGAGAGCAAATCGACTACAATTCCTTATCAAATGGAAGGGCTATGGCTACAAAGAGAATTCATGGGAGAACAAAGACAACATCCAGTCCCCCGACCTTGTCGCCAACTTCTACCACCTGCACCTGGGTGCCCCATGCCGAATCCATGCCTTGGATGTGTCCACCTTCAGATCCTGCATGCCAGTCCTGCCCATGGGGATCAATGCATCGGGGACGCCACATTCTAGAAGGGGGGTGATGTCAGGGGAACCCCCGATTATGAATCCCAACCAACGTCTACCCACCCATATTCCACACCTGCCGACTGAGATCTGTTCAACCCACTCATGGCAGTACCGAATGCACCATGCACCGAACCATCATCCCTGTTGGCGAGTACCCTTCAGAAGCATCGACTATAACCCTTGGCTCCCCTTTCATCGTTCATTCTCAGTGTCGAGGCCCTGGCAGAACTTCCCAGTCGGTATGGAGGGTGATGCCCGGTAGAGCACAGAGCGCCGTAGTGATGGTTCTTATATACAGTAGTCGGTGGGCAAAGGGTCCCCTAGAGTTTTCTCTTTGGATCCCCCTTTGCCAGGTAGGCTAGTCCCCATGTATTAGATACCATACTAAAACTTTGGATCCCCCTTCACCAGTGCACCGTGTTGGAATATTTTGACCGGCATCTGTACATTGGTTGCCCTGTCACAGTAGTCACATCTGATTTGTAATTCCTCATCTGTTTGCAACGAGCCATTACCTCCACTCAAGCCAAACAGTGTTCTTTTCTGCGGTCCTTGCTCAGCACCACCGAAACTCAACACAAACAGATGAGGAATTACAAATCATCTGTGACTATTGTGACATGGCAACCAATGTACAGATGCCGGTCAAACTATTCCAACACACTGCCCTAGGGTAGAACACCTGCTTAGGTTGCCTTTACAGTCACACAGCATATTGTACCATTCCCTTCCCAACTGTTTAAAGCCATAGATCACATGGTTGAGGCAGCAAACATGACATTCTTGTCCAGGAGCTTCATAGCCTTTGGCCTGGTGCATGTAGACCGTCTCTGTAATTGGGGCATGGAGGTATGCACCATCGATGTCAGTCTGCTCAAGTTCCCAGTTGTTCCTGACTGCTATGGCTGCAATGGTATGGATGGCAGAAAGTTTGGCAGTGGGAGAGAACATTTCGTTGTAGTCTATCCCTTCCATTTGGGAAAAGCCTTGTGCAATGAGCCTGGTCTTGTGGGCTATAACATTACCATTCGTGTCATGTTTGTAGTGGAAAATGAGCCTGCTGCTAACGATGTTGGCACTGTCTGGGGGTTCTATGAGATCCCATGTGTGCAGTATTGCATGCAGATCTAGCTCCCACTTGATGGATGTATCCCACGCTGGCCAGTCTTTGTGTAAATACATGTTATCCAGGCTAACCAGGTCAACTCCCACACTCTGGGTAGCTGCTGCCATTGTGTGTTCTAGCAAGCAGTGCATCGCTCATTCGTCTGCCACGCTGATCTCCTCTATCTCCTCCAGGACCATTAAGGCAACATTCCCGGTAGGGGCAGGCAGCCCCTTAGAGTATATGGGGGCGTTCACATGGCTGGTGCAGGTGCCAGTGCCGTCGGCAATCCTGCACACGTATGCAGATGGCTTCTACGTGTGGTGACCCCTGCCAAGTGGATCTGCATCCACATCCACATCCTTGAAACCTTCAAGCAGGTCAATGCATGTATGACCTGTTGGTGGGTCTGGTGGTAGTGGGGGTGGTCCTTGGCCATGATGGGTGCCACTGCGAACACTTTTGTTGCTGTTGCCATGGCCATGAGGGGTGCTGCTGATGCTTCTACTGCCATGGGTGATAGACCCCCTGTAAGGGCAACCTAAGCAGGTGTTCTACCCTAAGGTGGCACACTGACGAAGGGGGATCCAAAGGTTTAGTATGGTACCTAATACATGGGGGCTAGCCTACCTGACGAAGGGGGATCCAAAGAGAAAACTCTAGGGAACCCTTCTCCCACTGACTACTATATATAAGCACCATTGCTATGGTGCTCCACGCTCTACCGGGAATCACCCTCCGTACTGACAGGGAAGTTCCTCCAGGGCCTCGACCCTGAGAACGGATGACAAAAGGGAAGCCAAGGGTTACAGTCAACTCTTCTGAAGGGTACTCGCCAACAGGGATAATGGTTCGGTGCGTGGTACGCTCAGTACTGCCATGAGTGGATCGAATGGACTTCGGTCAGCAGGTGTGGAGTACGGACGGGTCAGCCCTGATCAGGGTTCATGATCGGGGGTTCCCCTGACACCCCCCCCTCAGTAGTTGGTGTATTGGTGGGCATGACCAGGACTGGCATGTCAAACATCACATTGAATTTGATGGTGATGTGACATTTTCCAGGCCAGTAAACCCTATGGCCCTTACTCTCCTCACTGTACCCCATCCATCTCCCCTCATCTGCCTTGGAGTCAAGCTTGCCGGTGTGCTCCTTCAGCACAAATACCTTTGTGCCCCACTCAGGCAGGTCAGTTAGCTTAGGCTTCACGCTGTGTACAAGCTCATATGGTGTTTTGCCGTCAAGCACACATGTTGGGTGCAAACTAGCATCTCACCCCTGAGAGGTCAACCTCAATATATTGTATTATTACATCGATTTTGGTATCAAACAGTGCGCTTTTGAATTCTTTATTTTTCACAATTTTATTTGTATTTTTATCCTCATTATTGAGGAAGCTATTCTCATTTTATTGTGTACGCTATTTACGGGTGCTTGTCCACGCACGACGCGACTAGCGTGGCTGGCTCCCTGGGTATGGTACCGGCAGACTGGCTCAAACCTTCGATAGGGTCATGGGCTGGCTGCAGGGTATAAGCGGGTGAGACAGGACCCGCAGAAGCCTCCCTCCTCAGTTATTGACTATACTGAGGAGGTGAGCTGTATTATACATTGTACAAGCCGTTGAGGCTAATTTTCCTTTCTTTCTTTTATAAGAATAAAATAATTAGGTATATTTTCAAATATACTCTATAGTTATTGACTATACTGAGGAGAATAAAATAATTAGCTGCCTACAAAATTCTTCTATCCTACTGTATTTGCTTATAATCCCATCAACACATATAGAGGTTCTGTTTTTGAGCCACACCACATGTTGGACTGACTTGGTCCATAGGAACTTTGGTAGGCCAACTGTCAGAAGCATAGACCATGCGTGCTCCAATAGCATTCTATTCAGGCACTCCAACACACTGTTTTCCTGTGGCATGTCATGTATGGTAAGACTTTGTATGGTTCCTTTTGACTTAAGGTATGCCATGAATTCCTGGGAGAGGTATTCACCCCCATGGTCAGTTTGCAGGTGCTTTAGCTTCACGCCATGCTGGGTTTTGACCCATGCCTCATACTGCTTATAGCAGTCAAAAGCTTCCCCTTTCCTTGCCATTGGAATGAGGTAAGTCCACCTGTTGTAGTCATCGGTGAAGCTAATGAAGTATTCCTTCCCATCATAGCTCTAGAGGTTCTCCAGCCCCCAGATGTCTGAGTGGACCTTTTCACTGAAGGTGGAGGCTCGTGGTCCCTCCTGCACCTGTGGGACAGGCTTGCACATAGTTTTTACTTCTGTGCATGCCTTGCAAAAGCTTGACTTGCTTGACATATCAAGGTTGAGGCCGGTTATGATACCATTCTAGATGAGCTTCTGGGCGGTCTGTGGGGATATGTGGCCCATATGCCAATGCAACTCATCCATGGTGAGTCATTTTTGCACTATGTTTGCCAGTTGTCATGATTTATCTACTCCTTTCTCTATTACTTGTTATTGGACTCTGCTACTCCACCAGACTATATGTATAGTTCTTAGGTAATTAGTTAAAGCTCAGTCTTGAGCTGGTCAATACACTGACAAGTATCATTGCTCAAATCCCTTCTCTGCTCCCAAGTATTGAAGCTCTTGTTGTTGCTGACACCAGGGCTGTCACAGACTTATGCTCTACCTTGTAGAGCCTATTTAAGAGTGGGACTTGCCCCAGCAAGGCCCCCTTTGTGTCTCGAATCAAACACTTTTGGTCCTTCAATAGGACCAAGTAACCGGCAGTGTCACAATGCATCAACAATATGAGCATGAATGCCAGGTCCAGGCAGTACAGCACATCCTTCAATGTAATGTGCATTGTCGTTTTTCCATTGGGAATACCAATTCTCATATTCCCTATTCCAGTAGCTTGGAATACAGTCTTGTCTGCAGCATTGATTGTACACAGCGCGATCTCCTTAAAGGTAATGAACTGGTGCCTGTCTGGTGATATATGCCCTGACGTGCCTGAGTCATAGACGTCGACTTCCTGTCCCATCAGTGCACTCGTTCCCAGTGTGAGCATGGTCCCAGGAAATGTCGTCATGAAGGCAAAATCTTTGCCTTATGCTACCACATTTGCTGAACTGGTTCCCTTTGTGTCTTCATCCTTTTTGTCTTTCTTTTTGGCTTTAGAGCAGCAGTCCACTCTCTTATTTCCCTTTTTCCCACAGTTCCAACATTCCATGTCGGTTTTTGTGGTATTAGAGGTGCCCTTGTGTCCCTGCAACTTTCCACGCCCTTTTGCTGCAATGAGAGCATTCTCACTCACCTTCAGTTGGCACTCCTTGATGGCAAGTTGTTCGAACTTGTCAATCAGTGTGTTGACCACCTGATCTGGCACCAACTTCACCTTCGCATGTGCTGCTGACATCATGATCATATTAATCAATGGGTGGTATGACTTGGGAAGTGAACCAAGGATGACGGTCACTAAGTCATCGTCGGTAAGTGTGGCGTTCATCCCTGCCAGTTGCTCCTGCATCCTCATGAGTGCCTCCAGGTGCATATGGACATTTGACTTGTCCTCACACTTCATCTCATACATCCGGCACCACATATTGACCTTGACAGTGAGTTCCCTGGTTCCATGTTTTGAATATATGGTGTCCTATATGTCCTTGGCTGTAGGGAGGTTGTGGATCTCAATGAGGAGACTGTCAGGGACAGTGGTAAATATCTGGGCTATGATCATGGCCTCCCGCTGATTGTAATCATCCCAGCATTTTTCCAAGTTTGTTCAGGTCCTCTTCCTGCTTAACCGTTAGTGTATGGCCCCTGGGGTAGGTGGGAATTAGAGGGGGGATCCTGGCAGTCCCGTCAAGGTGACGTTTGGCACCACAGGTCACAGACAGGGTGGCTAATGTTTGGCTCTTCTAGGTGACCCAGTTTGTGCCATCCCTGGCCAGCTTCAGGATGACAAACAACTTAGAGGTAGGGGTTGAGGTAGTGGGCTCTGTGGGGCCTATAGCCTGTAACGATTATGTGCAGTAGCTGGATACAGAAGGACTCAGTGAATGGGCAGTTCACTAGTATGTACTATTACTATACCTAGATACAGAAGGACTACAATACAATTAGTGTCTTTGTATATAGGCGTGCAAATGGAATATGCACCTCAGTGAATGGGCAGTTCACTGAGGGGCTGCTTTCTAGTGATTCAATATATATACGGTCCCAGTCAAACATGACCGGGACATCCATTCCTTACTGCATTCAGTGCTTACACATCTTAGCTCCAACATATGTTACATACAGATAATGCGCAATCCATGAAGAATACACAAAACCAAAAGGGTCAGCTGAAGGTGATATTCAAAGGTGATATCTAAATTGTATCTGTTGTATCACAAGTTTGATCATTCAGTGCTGTACAGACAAACTTTCAATTCCAACGCTAAGAAGCTGACTGGCCTAAAAGGAGTTGCCTAATTCAAGAATACACGTTTCTTATGACGATGATATCAACGAAATATCTAAATAGGTGTTCCACCATACCATACTTTCCAGAAGTAGTTGCTGTGATATACCCCATACGAATGGCGAAGTCCCCACAGCATTCTCCCTGTAGTCGCTCAAGTGCATACTGGCTGACCATAGGACCTAATATCGGCATGCATTGAAAAACCAGGTTAGGAATGGAGCACAAGCGAAGACCTTGGGTTTTTGCAAAATCATTTTATATCTAGAAACTAGGGCAAGTGAGACAAAAGCTCGCTGAGGATGAACTGTGGCAACTTACAGGTTCCTTCAAAAAAATAGGTCCCTCCTGCACACAGTCTACAATGTAAGAGCTGCTTGTATATTTGTTATATATATATCCACAATTTGCTTACCATGGTATACTGGATATATGTACATGGGTAAGGAGCCATAAGAGGTCAGCAGAAATGATGATATGAAGGGGACAAAGGTAACAAGTTTTTGGAAGACAAGCATGAAATTTAAGCACTATAGTTTTTGTCGGCACCTGCCGCAAGCCAAGCCGTTGTTTGAGAAGGCCCCGTTGGTTCACTTGTTCATTTGTTTCTCTCTCCCTTTATCCTTCTTGCATGGGATGCACAACTTTTAAGCAAAACATGCTCTCAAATCTCACAATTCTATTTACAATGTATGTGGGATTATGAGATTCATTTAAGTGTGCCATGCACGCTGTATACTTTTTGACCTCTTTGCAAAGCTGATCTTCCATAGTACTGTTAGTTGACTATCTAATTTCCCACAACCTGCTCTTCCTGTTAGATATGGATGGTGTTAATTATCGCAGGTTATGGGAAATTAAATAGTCAACTCATGGTTAAGGATATGTAGAATACCTAGGTTCTTTCTGGCCATTTGTACCAATTAATTTTGTATTCGGTCATAGATACCAATGATATAATGATCGGAACTACCCTTAATTGAACATGCTGCAATCCTTTTGATCTGTTTGGAGGTATCACAGACTGAACCATTGTGGTTAGTTTCATTGAGACATGGCTTTCAGTACTTTCAGTGTTGCAAAAGGCGACCAGGTGGTTTTATAGAACTTGTGACCTTGGACAGCCTTCCAGAATCCAAGAGTCTTAGGCTTTTTAAAAGTCCTTTGCGTTCATTCATTCATAGTGACAATGGTGTTCTGTTTCTCTTTTCTCCGTTTTGTTCCTCTGTGCTTCTGTATAGCTGATTTGGGATATGGAAACTCCCCACCGGTAACACTTTACCCCTTTAACATCTACCAATGTTTTCACAAATCAATGGTCTGATGAGTAAGCTTAGGGAAGAGGGAAGGAAAGGAGGGGGAATCTATCTGTGACTGATATATTCAACAAGTAATAGGAGAAAATGATACCAGCATGTTTATCACAATAGAAGCTACCAGGCCTGTGAAGTACATTAGTACTAATGTGTGCTTCACAGACTGAGAAAAAACTAACCACATGTTTTCATAGACATATTATCAGAGAAAGTAGAATTAGCTATGGTCATGTGTTCTGCAAGTATTTCGATTACTGGTCCTTTCATAGCCTTAAGAGACTGAAGAATACTTGTAGTAACTTAGCTTAGAAACAAAGTAAAGGATTAAACAGAGTAATAGGAATCACTCTTATCCTTTACCTGTCCTTTGTAATCAATGTTTTCTTTGTTATAAATCGTAAACTAAAGACTTTCTGATATAGCTGGTAAGAGTATTTAATGGGACCGGCAGAAAAAGAGAGCTGAGCCAGGTTGCAGTAGAAGGTCTGCAGCTGCTATCTGAGTGATCATGAACAATTTGCAGAAAAGAAACACTTAGGGGTTGGTCATTTACCCTGGGGTGCTACATCGATGTATTTGTCGAAGTGGTGCGTGAATTGTATATAGTGCAGGGTAGCGGGGATAATCTTAGGGTCACCCAACAGCCAGTGAATAGAGTGGCTATCCTTTCCTGCCTTGTGTCTGAGCTGGTTGCACTGTTCTGTGTATCGTTTGCAGTATTTGAGGTAGTACACTACGGTCTCCCACTGGTGGCATGTTTTCCATAAGGCTGAGTCCGAGGCTTTTATCATCTTGAGAAATGAGTTGAGGGACATAGGGACATACAGTAGGGGACAAAACTGTTCAAGTGTTTTGAACATTTGTGTTGTACTGTAAATAACGGGAGGATTACATAATCAAAAAATATGACATAATTAGTGGAGATAGCCCTGCTTTTGAAATTGTGGTTACAATTAAGATGATTACATAACTCTCAATATTCATTGAGATATTAATTATTTAAAAAAATGAAGCATTTGAATGGTTTTGTCCCTCACAGTTATTAATGGAATAAATTGTATATACAGGGCTGGAAATCACATGACAAGTCACGTGACATCGTGTGAACCTTTTTATAGTTTGTTTCTGTCCAAAAAAAGCCAAACATCCCTTGTTCAGAACCATGAAGCCTCTCTCTGCTGCTAAAGTTGACTCTATTATCCAATTGCTCAAAACTGGTCATTCTAGCCACTACATCTCCTCTTACCTTAGTGTCTCTGTTGGCTCTATCTCTACCATTCGCAGGAAACACTGTCCTGATATACCCAAGGCCACTGGTGGTCGCCCATCCAAGATATCCCCCTCCAACATCCACCATATCATATCACTCATGCAAAGAGGGAAGATTGAGAATGCAACCCAGGGTATCCAGGTGCTCAAAAACATTCTCAATGAACCAGTGACATCCAAGACTGTAAGGAGGAACCTGAAGAAGGCTGGGATGAAGGCAGTTGTAAAGAGAAAGAAGCCACTTCTTAGTGTAAGGCATAGAAAGGCAAGGAGGGAGTTTGCAGAAGCTTATCTGGAGTAGACTCTAGAGGACTGGAAGTATGTTATCTGGTCAGATGAGACCAAAATCAATCAATTGGGGTCAGATGGAAGGAGATGGGTATACAAAAAGGCTGGAGAGCCTTAGAATGATAGACTAGTTGAGGGAACACTGAAGTTTGGTGGAGGTTCTGTGATGGTATGGGGTTGTATGTTGTGGGAAGGACCTGGCTATGCTGTTAAAATTGACGGAAGGATGGATGGGGAGTTATACAGGCAGATTTTGGATGATGAGCTTCAGGCTAGCCTAGAGTATTATGGTAAAGATTCTACTGACATTATTTTTCAACAGGATAATGATCCCAAGAACATGTACAAGAAGGCCACTGAGTGGGTTTCTGACCATGGCTATGAGATCTGTTATAGCCCATGCCCTCAACAAACCCACACTAACCCCCACAACCACCCGCTTCCGTTCCAAGACCTTTCCGACCAAAAGGACGAAAGACTGTTTTCCGTGGATCCCGTCCCGGTCACGCCCGTCCGAGACACCGCGTTTCCGTGTCCGACCGAGACACCGCGTTTCCATGTCCGACCGAGACACCGTTCCCGAGTCCGCTCCCGACCGAGGACTCAATACTTTGATAACCGACGTGCAAAACTATCGCGTACCTCACTCCCTTGTTCTCTCTTTTATATTAACCCCTTGTACTACCTTTCTCCTTGTTTTATGACTGGCTAAAGATAGTACAAAGAGCGTTACATGTATATAGTCTCACAGTCGACTGGACTGTTCGCTAGTATGAATATCGATTTAGTCTCCCACCAGTTTCCGATTCATTTCCGATAAACTCCCGCCTCCTTTCCGAAATCAGGGACAGACGATTGAGGAGGGCGCAACACATAAGTTGAAGCCAAGTCTCTTCGACCTCGAAAACCTCAGTGACCGGATTGAACTATTCCGCGACCTACCCTAAGTTTCCGGCGCCTCCGTCCCCGTCCGTAGTCCGTCTGACTTCCGTCTCAGTCTTCGGCCCCGTTACGGACCTTCGCACTAACCCGGAAAACCCCTTCGGAAGTACTAGCTAAGCGCCTGACACGCGGACTTAACAAGATCATAAAGTGGCCAGCTCAGTCCCCTGACCTAAAACCCCATTGAACACCTCTGGACTATTGTCAAAAAGCACCTTTCTGACTATGAACATCCCCCTAGTGGAGTACATGAGCTATGGGAGAGGATTGGAGTAGAATGGGAGAAGACAGAGCCAGAGGTGTGTTAAAAGTTGATTGAGAGCATGTCTAGAAGTGTTTTGGAACTGTAAATGAGGTAACCCAAGAACTATGACAAAACTTTGGTGTGAAGAAAGCCTAATCAAATTCTCTGACAAGATGATGGCAAGGAAATGCCTGTCCAGGTTGATGTCTAAAAAGAAGTATTTAGAGGGGGCCTTGGCAGGTGCCTTTTCAATTATGTATAGGAATAATAGTTTGTGTACATGAACTATTATTCTACCCTTGCCTAGGATTATTTCCATGGATGTTCTATAAATCTGATTTAGTTCTTTTACTATGTTTTTGCATACCTTTTATGTTTTAACTGAGAACCCTTTATCAAACACTGACCTTCAGATCAACATACTCAAGAGAGGGAGGCACTGACCTTTGGATCAATGTACCTATGAGAAAGTGGCACTGGCCTTCGGACCAATGTATGAGAGTGGGTGGCACTGACCTTTGGATCAACATACCTAAGGGTGCTTGATGCACAAGATAATCCGATGGACTATGGGTGATAGTAAGATAGATTGTTAAGTTACTTTTACACTACAGAACTAGTCTCTATATATACTAATTCTAAGCTGATTATGTAACTCCCCAATAAGGCAAGACCTTCCTGAAATTAGTAGAAGGGTGTGGAAAGGAATGAAAGGTCCTGGAAGCCTGTGGCAGTTATGAGTCACCCTATAGTCACAAATGAGTCATATTCCCATGGCTGATAGTCTCGTGACTGGTCAAGTCACAAAATATTAATAATAAGTAAGCCGAGCTTCTGGGCTGACCTAATGTGTAATAGCTATTACCTAAGCCCAGGAGTTTGTTGTACAATTAGTCTTGAGAGCTTGAGCCAGCAGTTTGGCACCATTTTCCTTGTATAAGTGTTTGGCAGTTGGCTGTGGGTCCTTGTGGGTCCAAATAGAAATAAGTGAAAATATAAGTGTTTTTGGAGTATTTCCTTGGGCTTGAAGAGCTTGATAGTTTAAGAGTTAATTACCTTGAGTAATTCACTCTTCAATGGCCAGCCAAATTTTATTATATTTTTTTTGGTAGTCAATTTTAAGACTGATTTGTCTATTACACTGATCCTGGCTTGATGACCCTCCATATCTATTGGAGAATTTCCCATTCCTCAACAAGAAGGGTGCAGGCAGTGCTGAGAGCAAATGGGGGCTTTACCAAGTACTGATATATACAGTACCATTTCTTGTTTAAAAAATGTGAGGGACAAAACTGTTCAAATGCTTCATTTTTTAAAAATAATTAATATCTCAATGAATATTGAGAGTTAAATAATCATCTTGATTGTGACCACAAGTTCAGAAGCAGGGCTATCTCCACTAATTACATCATATTTTTTTGATTATGTAATCCTCCCATTATTTACAGTACAACACAAATGTTCAAAATACTTGAACAGTTTTGTCCCCTACTGTAGAGCAATGGGTGGGGCTGATGTACTATCCTAACCTGTTGAATCCTGACAAAAGCTGAGACATGTTGCTTGAAAGGCCAATTGATTGAAAAATGAGAGTTAGACTAGGAATCTTAGTATTATGAATCCATAAAATTGAAAAGTCTTGCACTCACTAATATGAGATCAGGTCTTACAACAAGGAGGTAAATGTTACATCTTTGTGATAGCCA
Organism: Gomphus sp. MG54; assembly: GCA_003314385.1. Lineage (NCBI taxonomy): Eukaryota > Fungi > Basidiomycota > Agaricomycetes > Gomphales > Gomphaceae > Gomphus > Gomphus sp. MG54. Next base: position 39,125 of record QLPG01004943.1, read on the forward strand.
TGAGAACTCACTAATTCACACCCATCTGGAAAAATCATAAGAATGTGAATAAATGCCATGTGTCACAATCAGATCAGACCTTGGTCATAGCCTGTTGTATACCAAATATTGTATGAGGAATACAGTATAGTAGACTTCCTTAATACAGATTTCAGTCAAGCTCAATTTTAGCTCAAAATTTTGTATATTAAATTTTTAAAAAAATATTACAGCTAAGAAGTGTCTTGAGAACATTTTTGCTCTATATTATAGGGGCAAACAAGCATTTGTTGTGGCAGAGTAAATTATTTTGTAGAACAGGTCAAAATGTCACAAGTATAGGTCCTTGATACAAGTGTGACACCTAATTCTCCGTGGATGGAATTTGCAGCCCATTGTGATTAGTCATCCATTTCTTTGTATTACTAGTGTTGTAACGGAAGGAGCTGCCTAGCGACCCCCTGAACGATCGTCTTCAACAGTCGGTCAACAAAGAGCGTTATTATAATCTTGAAAGTATATTATCTTTTTTGTTCTTTTCTTTAGTATCCCATTTATATCATATTCTATTGTGTCTTTTCAATTACTTATTAGGAGTCTCAACTTGTATAAATACTGGCTCTCGAGTAGTTTAACGGTAGCTTAGAGGAATCAGAGACTTATCCTAACCAATCTCTCACATTTCTGATAAGTTCTACTTCTCGTGTGACCGTTTGCAACACTCAACGAACATCACATCTTTTTGGTTATATTCTCTACTCTAAAAACTCGAAACCACTGTTTGCTCAAGGTTGGCCTGATCACCCGACTTGAAACCACCACCTACCAACCGTCAACTACAAGGAAATAGAAGCGCTACAAGAATGTCCTCACCTTCGTGAACTTGAAGCAGCTGAGTCCGTATTCCACGAGGACCATGGAAGACCTCAAAGAATGAGGTGGCTTCCAAATCAACTGGAAGAATGTTAGCAGAGGAATTGGCCGATACTGACCCTCAATACAAGGTACGTACCCTAATCAATCCATTGATGGCTGAACCGGCGCCACAGGAAAACATACCAAGCATAATCCCCCTAATGATGACAGGGGAGATTGCAGAAGGGAAGGCGCATGACAGGACATTAAGTCTTGTCGCGATCCCTCAAAGAACTAGGGAGGCGCAGAATGAGGCAATAAACCCCATTGCGACCCTAGAGGCAGTAAGCAGGAAGGTGAACGGTGAGGGGATACCCTTCGATGCAACCCTGCTTAAAAAACTGTTGAAAGGCACAACCACTGTGCCGAGATCTATAATTCTAGAAATAGAAAAACTAGTTAGTTTGAAAAACCAGGATACTAGTAAAAACTTAATGGTCCCCCAATCCTCCAACAAAGAAAATCCAATAGGAGCGAAAGCAGGAACCACCCGCTTTGATTGGAGCAAGAGCTTAGATGAAGACGACCCATATGGGGAAATACCCCCAGAATGGAATCATGCTTCCACAAGCAAAGAAAGTTCCAGCATCGAGTTGAACACTGTAATCACGGAAATAGTTGAGGAAGCCAAGAAAGAAAAAGTTAGCCCAAAGGGTAAGGGGGTAATGGAGGGCGAACGCACCTTGCTAGCTAAAGTAGCCCCAGCAAAGAAGGGGAAAGATCATGTGAAAACCCACACAAATAGCATAAGGAAGAAACCTCTAAAAAAGTCCGAGAGGTACTCCCGCAAACCCTCGCAGGTACCCAGTGGGGGATACTTTAGTAAGAGCGGTAGCAAGGGACCTCCCTCAAGTCCACCCAGCTCCTCCGAAAGTGAGCCCTCAAGTAGGTCCAGCAGCGATGATGACTCACCGGTAACTGAAGAAGAGACCGGTTCTGACAGTTCAAGTAGTACCGGGGAGTCTGATAAAGATAGGACTTCTGGGGAAAAGAAGAAGGAGCTTCAGAAAGCGAAAGAAATTCGAAGACTATTGGCTGGAATAAAATTGAAGCAGCTGCCAGTCTACAATGGGGCTGCTAATTTAGATACATTAGATCAATGGACTTACAACATGGATACCTGGTTTAGCATGTCAGGAATTACCAATGAATGGGCAGTAGTAGCAATAGCTGCCTACTTATCTGACAAGGCTGAAATCTTCTATATGAAGCATGTTGCTGTAAGGGCAACCCTCTTACAGCCCCGAGGTATATCTCGGAGGCAAGCTAAGCAGGGGGAATCCAAAGTTATTTAATTGTCTACTACCTAAATACATGTGGAGTCCTCACCTAAGCAGGGGGAATCCAAAGAGGAAAGTCTAAGGATCCCGCTGCTGGTGAGCCCCTTTTATACCCTTTATATGGGTGGTCTGTGCACTAGCTTACAAATCAATACATCGGAGTTTGTAGAGCCAATCTCCTGGTACTAAGTCCGAGGCTCGGGTATTTCCTCCGAGCTCTAGTCATCATGTGTTAAGACCTTTTCTGTCTCCACTCGGTGGTTTCTGGGCCTTTTAGCCTCGGAGTTGGTCGGAGTTTGAAGTCGGACTTCGGACCTGTATCAGGCCTCGGAGCTGATCGGAGTTTGAAATGGAACCTCGGAGTTGGATCAGAGTTTAAAGAGGGTCGTCCCCTGACATCACCCCCCCTTCTAGGGTGCTGTGTCCTCGTGGCACGGAATGATAGAGATTCAAAGGCCATTCTTCGGATTCTCCGAGGTGCTCCTGGGTGTTGTAGGTAGAACTCCTGAAT
>QLPG01004958.1:0-14028 GCA_003314385.1 Gomphus sp. MG54
CGATGGGTTTCACAGTGAACACTGATATGAATGATATTAAACGCCTATGCTGGTTATGGGAATGGAACGGGGAGACCCTTCCCGAGTCCTCCGCATCTAAGCCGACAGTTGCTCTCGATGACGACGACAATCCTTTTTTGGTTCCCGACGCGTCTACTGATTGGACGCGGGGTGGATCAGGATTTATCGTTACTCCCACTACACATTTTATCCGTTCTGAGACGAAAAGAGTATCTGCCTATGGTATCGGTATAGAGGTTGAGATGGACTTGACCACAGGGAAGGGCGGGGGAATGGCTGCAGTAGCTAGGTGGACTGCTGAGGGTGAATCCCGCAGACGAATACTTGAAGCAAAACTTCGCGCATGGGTCAAGGTGTGTCTGTATTTGCTCTCCATCACATACCTGCGTTTTCATGGTCGAGTCGAACCTTCAAGATGAATCCGGGGAAATCTGTACCCATGCTACCTCTCGCCGATCTGCCAGCCTTACCTACGACATTCAAGTTCTCCTCGCTCACCAAAATGTTCGTCAAGTCAAGCTCCACATCACCACCTAAATCACGCCAATTACATCCGGTCTCTGCGACACGTACCCCCAAGGAGTTTGCCCTTCCTTTCCCTGTCACACCACAAACACCTTCTAGATCTCCTGACAAACAAATTTTGAGCATACAGAATTCGCGCCCCCGAACCCCCCAGACTCCCGCTCGCCAGACCGGGTCTGGAGCGGCTAATGTGCCACAAACGCCAACAACAAGTCGCCGTGCAGCTCTCTATGAACGCATTAGACAGAAATCTCTTACATCTACACCAACAAGCCCACAACGGGCAAATGGTCTAGAATCCGTCAGTAAAGACAAAATGAGACTGCTAGCTCAAGAAGAACTCAAACGAAGATGCATTCTTGGCAGATTGGATGAAGTTGCAGCCACTGTGTGGGCGTAAGTTCTTCCGGCTTCTCTTGGGCTCGCGCTAGGTAACGCCAATTCTCGGTAGATTATTTTCCTCTTCTGCACAGAAATCATCTACGTCCCTTTCGGTAGCACGCAAGCGACGTACCATGCAGACTCAGGAAGTCGTACGAGCCCTTGTCTCGTCCGCCACGATTCCCATTTCAGCAGGTTTGATTGTCCCTTATTGCCAGTAAACTCGACTGACAGCATTGCTTAGCTGATGCTCAAGAATCGATTACAATGTTGATGACCCTATGTCCATTCTTTCTCCGGCCGCTCGTGATAGACGGCGAGGATTGGCTCGAAATGCCGGCCTCCAATCCGTGAGTCATATAGAACGTGATGGGCATTACTCATCAGCCTGAAACAGGCCCAACCCACATTCTCCGAGGCCGAAAGAACACGCGGCTCAAGAAATCTTACATAGAAGTCCCAAAACAGTAACTGTGGAACGCGGGGGACTGAGAGAGGTGCGGGAGAGAATTAGGAGGGAACTTGAGTTGGATGTTTAGTAAATTCACGGCACATTGCCCCAATTGATTTCGCTTGTGGTTCTATCACGATTATATAAATGCACATTACACTGCGAAAACTTGAACTATTGATGCCTAAAGTGGGGTGCAACGAGGCAACCACTGCCAAGTGATTTGTGATCGTACCATGTCTCATCGCACCATGTCTCATCGTATCATATTACTGATTCTACCACGGCACTTGTTTTCCTGCCCAATCCCAGATTTTTCCTCTATCTCCCTCATTTAGGTTGTTCACGACATTGACAAGTTGATCAGCTGCATGCTCGGGATCGAACAGTTCCGGAGCGGCACTCCAGAAATCCTTGCTCAAGTCTGTCTTGACTGTGCCAGGGTGCACTCCCACAGCGATGCAACTCTTCTTCTGCATTTGCAATTGTAAATCAAAGGTTTTGATGACTTGGTTGAGAGCTGCCTTTGAAGAACGATATGAGTACCAGCCACCACGACGATTGTCCGAGATGCTCCCCACACGTGCAGAGACATGTACCCATTTCGACAGAGAGGGTTGGGTGCCGTTACTTTGCTTTGGCAAGAAACGAGAAAAATGCTTGATCATGAAAAGGTGTGAAAAAACGTTTACTTTGAACAACTCAAGTAAGGAAGATTCTTCAATATCTTCCGGACGTTTCTCTGGGTGCAAGATGCCCCCTGTGATCCAGGCAGTATGCAGATGGGCATCACTCGGAAGCCGCTTTGCCAGAGCGCCTGAGGCAGATGCGATACTTTCTTCTGAAGTAAGCTCCAAGGGGATGAGGGTTAAGCGAGCAGAATCCAGGTTTCTCGGAAGGCCAGCGAGTATATGCTCTCGAATTGTGGTTTCATTAAGGGAACGATAGGTAGCATATACGAGCAGGGAAGTTTGACTCAGGTAGTGTCTAGTCAGGGCAAGTGACAGCCCACGACTGGCGGGAGAGAGGATCACGAAAGGGCTGACCATTGCCAACAGCGGTTTGAGTTGTTATCAAATTGAAGCGAAGCAGGGATGACTCGAGGAGTAAAGTAATTACATAACTTACAACTCTATGAAAGTCGAGCCATTTGCAGGGTGAAGGGACCGCACCAGTTTTGTGAAAATGACTCTGAGCCGGCATGACGCGTCGTGATGAGGGAAGGTCACGTGGTGAGAAGATAGCCACGAGGGGATCGGTGACTCAGGATAATGATAGCGCGCACTGCCCCGTATCTATTTCCTAACTCGCCCAGAAAACAGGTTCGCCGCCTAACCCCATTTCGTTGAGTTTATCACATCCAACAAGGAGCATTCCAATAATACCGGTGGTCTCAGTAGCCGATGCAATTCAAGCCGACAATGAACGAGTCAATGCAATCCGAGCGGTCAAAGTGTGACTAGACGCCTATTTTGGCTGAGAACCCTGCCAACAAGGGACAAGTTGCTCCAGCTTTACAAGGTCACGTGTCCTAATGACCCGAACCAGATCGGATTCTCGTTCGCAACGTCAGGCATTTGATCTTCCGCTGACATACCCGCGTACTCAAGTCAAACCCTGCTTATATGCGGTCATATCTGGGCATATATATATATAGGCGCTATTGATGTCTGTGCCAGACTTGTCACGATCCTCCCTGTCCAATGGTGGACTTTAGCTCAACCTCTTCCCCTGCAGCCACGATCATGGAGGCCCAGCCGGTCTCCCCTGGTGAGATGTCCGTCCCAGAGGCAAAGGACTCTTTTGCACAACTAGAACGTCGACTCTCGCAAACTTCTACGTTAAAACGATCTAGCCCTGCAGATCTTGAAAAGGGGGAACAGGAAGAAGATGCGTTCAATTTACGCGAATATTTGACGAGCACAAACGCTGCCCAAGACGAAGCTGGAATCACGAACCATCATAAACGAGTAGGAGTAACATGGCATGACCTGGAGATCATCGTTCCTGGTGGTTTTGATTTCAAGGTGAAAGCACCAATCCGCTGGAGATGGTTTACGTTTCTAATCGTTTATTTCAAGATATATGGCCCTACATTTGGACGTATGTCCCTTGAACAATGTTCCTGTTTTTACTCTCTCGTTAACCACATGAACAGAGGCCGTCATTGGCTTTTTTAGTTTTCCAGTGATGGCTGTCTGGGGGCTCTTCCGTCAGTTCCAAAACAGGAATGGTGAAAAACCCGGCACAGCGATCTTGCAAAAGTACGCGAGTGTGTTACTGCTTGAATGCTACCTTGCTCACCCTTTCCAAGAAACAATGGTGTCCTCCGACCAGGCGAAATGTGTCTTGTGCTAGGTTGTCCCGGTGCTGGTTGCACAACATTTCTCAAGGCCATCAGCAACCAGCGCGCAGAGTATGCATATGTCGGTGGGGACGTGCGATATGCAGGTATCGATGCGTCTGAGATGGCTAGAAGGTATAGGGGCGAGGTAGTATATAATGGAGAGGGTATAGTCTCAATTTATCTAATACATTGACGCACCCGTTGATCTCTTCGATTTAGATGACATTCATATTCCCACCTTGACAGTTGCTCAAACACTTAAATTCGCCCTTTCAACAAAAACTCCCGGGAAACGACTGCCCGGTGTTACGAAACAGGAATTCAACGCTAATTTGCTTCAAACGTTTCTCCGCATGTTCAACATCCGTCACACAGAACATACGCTCGTAGGCGATGCATTCGTCCGTGGTGTCAGTGGTGGAGAGCGCAAGCGGGTAAGTATCGCCGAAATGATGACTACCCGCGCTCACGTCACCTGCTGGGACAATACCACACGTGAGCTCTTCCACTTTTTCTAAAATTAGTCCACTAACCCAGTGCGGACGCAGGAGGATTGGACGCGAGTACTGCTGTAGGTCCCAACATATATGCCGGGATAAATTCGTTAACACTGGTTGCAGTTGGATTATGTTAAAAGCTTACGTGTCCTCACGGATGTAATGCAACAAACTACCTTTGTTTCCTTGTATCAAGCCAGCGAGAGTGCGTTCCGGTGTCGCTGACTGCCCCTTTCGAATATAAAACTGATACCGTGATTAGGCATCTACAAGCAATTTGACAAGGTGCTCTTGATCAACAAAGGACGTCAGGTGTACTTTGGACCCGCAGACCAGGCCAGGACATATTTTGTTGAGCTCGGTTACAAAGACCTCCCTAGGCAGACCACCGCCGACTACTTGACTGGCTGCAGTAAGTCGTCGACCCCCCACCTTCCGTCTACTTCACTGTCTGACCCATTACCTTAGCGGACCTTAATGAGCGACAATTTGCACTTGGCCATTCGGCTGCCTCCGTTCCTTCCACTCCAGCCGCTCTCGAAGAGGCTTGGCGCACTTCCTCACAATTCAGGAACATGGACTTCGACCGAGAGTTATACGACAAGTACATGGAGGCGGAGAAAGAGGATCAAGAAGCATTCAGAAATGCCGTTTTGCAAGACAAGAAAAAGGGAGTCTCGAAGAAGAGTCCTTACACTTTAGGTTTTATGAATCAAGCCTGGGCCTTGACTACTAGACAATTCCAGCTTCGGTTGCAGGATAGATTCCAGCTGCTCACATCGTTTTCTATGGCTATTGTGAGTACTTTCCTAGGTTGACGTGGACGAGATGCTGTAGCTCGATTCGCTTCAGGGTCTTGCTCTCGTACTTGGTGCAACTTTCTTGAACCTCCCGCCTACCTCGAATGGGGGATTTACCCGCGGAAGTATCATTTTTGTTGGTATGTCGATTTCTAATCATCATGCAGTCTGATACTGAACCTTCCTCTCATCCCAGCCATGCTTGTTACTTGTCTCGACGCATTCGGAGAGGTTTGTACTCTACATTTTCGTATAATTACGTCAGTTTTTACCATGTCTTCCCAGATGCCCTCTCAAATGCTAGGCCGACCCAGTAATATTTGATCATTCCGAGCCACGGATTGTTGTTAACGGACACTTTATTTTAGTTCTGTACAAGCAGACGAACTATGGGTTCTATCGCCCCGCAGCTATTGCCGTAGCCAACATGCTGGCTGACCTTCCATTCTCCTCAACGCGAATTCTACTTTTTAACATCATCGTCTACTTTATGACAAATCTCGCGAGGAGTCCTGGTGGATTCTTCACTTTCCATCTCTTTCAATACATAACGTATTTGGCTATGCAGGTACTATCATTAATTTAGCAGTTAATTCTGGAGCAGGTTGATGATTCGAATGGACTGTCTAGGCATTCTTCCGATTCTTCGGTACAATGTGCTCGAGCTTTGATACGGCGTTCAGGTTCGTTGGGACATGCACATGTTTTTTTCTGCCCATGATACTGAGAATCTCGGGTCTTTAGATTAGCGGTGTTCTTCATCCCTAATTTCATCAGTTACGCTGGTGAGTATTACTTACATGAATAATGTCTTCTTATTTTTTGACTCGTTTGGGCAGGTTATTTCACTCCTCCGTCCAAGGTAGGTTTTACTTAATGAGACCAGAAACGCAGCTCGTAACCTGCTCAACTCCAGATGAAGCGATGGTTATTCTGGATATACTATGTCAACCCCCTCGCTTATGGTACGTGCTAGCTCTTTGAATGAAATATCTTTACTGAAACTTTTCAAGGCTTTGGCGGGCTTATGGATAATGAATTTATGAGAATTAATGTATGTTATTGTTGTTAGTTAATTTTTTCTTTGCTGAAAGTGTTATGGCTCAGCTCACCTGTGATGGGAACTTCATTGTACCTCGAAATGCTCCAGGACAAAATTTTTATCCGTAACTATATTTATTTACGATTTTTTAGTGATCTTTGATTCTGACAGCTATTATCTTTTTGAAGTGACACCTTTAGTCCGAACCAAGCTTGCACTCTCTTTGGTGCTACTCCTGGTTCAGCGATTATCCAAGGGACAAACTATTTGCAGGCCGGTTTTGAATTAAACAAGAATGACATATGGCGCAGAGAACTTACCGTAAGTACTCGTTCATTCACCACTACTTAGGTGGAAATTCTAAGTTAAGCTTTGTTGCTCCGCTAGGTGCTCATTGCGATGTTCATAGTTTTCCAAACTATGCAGCTACTTGCACTCGAGTATTACAAAGTTTGTGAACGGTGCTACTTGCGAGCATATCAACCCTTACTGATAGACCGTCAACAGCATGGACTGGGCAATTTCGGCTTGAACCTTTTTGTTCGGGAGAATGCCGAGACTAAAAGGCTCAATGACAAGCTGCGTGCTAAGAGAGAGACCCAAATCGATGACATCGGAACCGGCGAGAAAGGTGAAAAGGGGGAAAGCAAAATGCCACGGTAAGAACAATTCGTGAACCTTTCTTTCAATTGCTCACACTGCCTCGCAGGTCTAACATCTCTTCTGGAAAGGTGTTCACGTGGGAAAACTTAAATTATCATGTTCCGGTGCCCGGTGGTCAAAGACGACTGTTGCACGATGTGTTTGGATACGTTAAGCCTGGTTCATTGACAGCATTAATGGGTGCATCTGGCGCCGGTGAGTGATCATGTAGCAACTGTACATCCATCCTTTTCATCCGTCTGATGGCAGGCAAAACAACTTGCCTTGATGTCTTGGCCCAACGCAAGAACATTGGTGTTATTTCTGGGGATGTGCTTGTTGGTGAGTGAATTGCAACCTACGCTTCATGAGGCATTGCCATGACATAACGATGCGTTAGATGGTCGACCTTTGGCTGCCGACTTTGCACGAGGCACATCTTATGGTAAGCTCGCGTCGAGTCTCACACGCGCATTCCCTGAGCACTTGCCCTCTAGCTGAGCAGATGGATGTGCACGAGGGTACCACGACCGTCAGGGAGGCCATGCGATTTTCTGCAAACTTACGACAACCTTTCTCGGTTCCCCAAGCCGAGAAAAACGAATATGTGGAGGAAATGATTGACTTGCTCGAGTTGAACGAGCTCGCGGATGCATTGGTGTTTTCGCTCGGCATGGAGGGTAAGCATCAGACTTGTGGCTCAAGGGTTTCTTTTAATCGGACGGGAGAGTAGCTCGCAAGCGACTCACTATTGGGGTTGAACTCGCTGCAAAGCCCGAATTACTTTTGTTCTTAGATGAGGTTGGTTATTACCCTTGAGCATCCTGAGGAAAGGTCGTCTGATTGAAAGGTATAGCCTACGTCTGGACTCGATGGGCAAAGCGCGTGGAACCTTGTCCGTTTCCTCAGGAAACTTGCTGATGCTGGCCAAGGTTCGTTTACTTGAGCCAAAATATTGCCTACGATCGCTAATATCATCCTGCAAACAGCCATTCTGTGCACCATCCACCAACCCTCATCGCTGCTGTTCGAGAGTTTCGGTGGGTGTTCCCTAACATTCATGTTAGGCAGAAATCCGAGCTGACTTCCTCTCCATAGACCGACTTCTCCTTCTGGAAAGTGGTGGAGAAACGGTGTATTTTGGGGACATTGGACAAGACTCGAAAGTTCTCCGGGAGTACTTTGCTCGCCATGGAGCGGCTTGTCCTCCTGATGTCAACCCAGCCGAATAGTTTGTCCTTCAATTACGAGGAGTCTTCTCCTGATGCTCATGTAACATTTATCTGTAGCATGCTCGAAGCTATCGGTGCAGGTGTGACGCCCCGGGTAGGGCCTAAAGATTGGAAAGACATTTGGTTGGAAAGCCACGAATGTGCCAGGGTCAAGGAGGAGATACAAGCAATAAAAGCAGCCGCGTTGTCACGACCTTCAGAAGCTAACAATGAACTCGCGAAAACATGTGCGTTAAGCATGTTCATGGCCCAGCAATCTACATAATTACATTTTTCCATCCTTCTAGATGCAACACCTTTTATCTACCAGGTCAAGGAGGTCACTACAAGGAGTCTCAAAGCTCTCTGGCGGTCGCCTTCCTATATCTGGACTCGCCTGGTTGTGCACGCTTTCATTGCCCTCTTTGTTTCCCTGTCACTGTTACAACTGGGGAGGTCGGTTCGCGATTTACAATCTCGAGTATTTGGCATGTGAGTGAACGCTCTTCGATGTTGCTTGCATAGCTCACGTCTTTTTTAGCTTCTTTGCTACCGTCATGCCTGCTGTGGGTACTTTTTTGATTTCTTGTAGCTTTGCAAATGTTTAAATCTTTGGACATAGATTGTAATGTTTCAAAGTAAGAGTTAGAAGTTTGTTCCTATTCCGCATTGCATTGAAGGTTTTTATCAGTCGAGCCCGCCTTCATCTTCAACCGAGGTGAGCAAGCCATTCGTCTGTACGCATATGAAATCTAATTGTTACCCAGCGATTTTCATTAGAGGTATACCGAAAGCCTTTGTCTTGTTTTGCCTCGTTAACTTTTTAATACAGAGGCATCTAGTCGCATTTATTCTCCGTACGTGTTCGCAATCAGCCAGCTGGTCTCGGAAATTCCGTATAGTCTGCTCTGTGCCACTATCTATTGGGCAAGTCAATACCCTCCGTACTACCTTCATGTAGCTGACAATTATTTTGTATAGTTGTTGATGTAGGTTGCATACTAGCATTTGTCTAGGCAATCTGATTTATACGTCACAGGGTGTGGCCAATGGGATTCGGGCAGGGTGCGGAAGGCACCAATGGGAATGGTTATCAGCTACTCATGTGTATATTCTTGGAGTTGTATGGTGTCTCTCTTGGACAGGTCAGATGTGATTCTTAATATCAGTCGGGTGAAGTACTAATCTATTTTGTGTCAGCTTATTGCTGCCATCTCGCCAAGCATTCAGGTTTGCCCAGCAGTTTGAGTGGTAGAACTGTTACTGAGTGTTTGATAGATCGCGGCCTTGTACAATCCACCCCTCACACTACGTACGCACGGTTTGTCTTGAATGCACTGAAAGTTTCGCTAACAATTCTCTCTATCCGTTTCTTTAGTCCTTTCCACTTTTGCTGGAGTAACGATACCGTACCCGCAGCTTGCTAAATTCTGGAGGAGTTGGCTCTATCAGCTAACACCGTAAGCATTCTTACACTATCAGTTGTTCACATGAAGTCAGTCGTTGAATTCAACTATTTTGTTCAATGTCGCTAGATACACTCGTGTCCTCTCTGGGATGTTGTCGACGGAATTACATGGCCTCAAGATTACGTGCGCACCATCCGAGTTCGCCGTTTTCGACCCCCCTAGTGGACAAACTTGTCAAACTTGGTATGTTTATACGCATTTCTATATGCTTGTCATATCGTTCTCACCTTTGCCAATTATTTAGGGCTGGGCAATTTGTCACAACATTTAAAGGTTATTTAGACAACCCTAATAGTACAACGGCCTGCCGATATTGCCAATACCAGGTTCGTGTTTGGCTTGCCTGTGTTTGATGGCTGGTATCTGAAAATGAAACAGGTTGGAGACGAATTTTTCACACCATTGAACATTCAGTTTGATAATCGGTGGCGTGACTTGTTCATTTTGTTTGCTTACTTTGGTCAGTTTTTAGTTTTTATTTTCTAATGTAATGTGACATGCTGATGGGAATTTCTGTCTGTCAGTTGCGAATATTTTGTTCACTATCGTAGCCTCGCGTTTCCTGCGTTTCGCGAGACGATGACCCTTGGAGAAAATGACAGCCTGACGAATATGACGAACATTTAGACTTCCTTTTTATGCTTTGAAGATTACGCTCTTATGCATTGATGACTGGCTATAGAAAACTCTACGTTCATGAATAGATTCACAGTTAATATAATTACGACCCTCAAATAGAATTAGTAGCAGTACATGTAGATAAAGACTGTATTGCGAGGTTAGTTCTTTCGGGATATCTGATCACCCAATGAGTGACGGTTAGCCTAATCTCAGATGATTAGACAATATACATGCTCACCGTGCAGCCACCCTAGCAGCAAGCTCCGTCTCATATATCTGATCTGCATTTCCCAATTGATTCCCGAGTGTTAACCATCTACAAGAAAAATCACATTCTGTCAACTGGAAGGTGGTAAGGCTTGATTGAGCTAACACACCCTGGCCTGGTGTTATGTTTGCGTCCAAAAATCTCTGACAAGTGACGAGTATGAACATTGGTGCTTCGGGGAAAACAAAAAAAAAATGCAGATTTACTCACCAACTTTGCGCCCTCCCGGACACATCCTCTCGATAAGACCGTACACTTCCTCTGGTTTGCGACTTGTTTCCCGAACTTCACTGACAATCACATCGGTATCCAAACCACGATTAGCCCACGCAGGGAACTTCAGGTTGCCGTGTTCATCAGATACAGTCTTCACACCGACAAGCATATGCTCTTTCGTGTGACTTGTGTGGACATAAACATAAATGAGCTGATGTGACAGCAAACAGTAATTGAGAACAGAAAGCCGCGTACTTCAGCCAATGACCTGTACGGCCAGTTCGGATAACACGTTGCAACTGAATCCAAAGGATTAATCCTCGACAAATAAATGTTCCTCAGCACTGGACCGGGTGGACACACCTGATTAGTCTTTAACCATATGACCTCATCAACCCGAGTATATCTACATCCTGGCAGGTGAGTGTGCAGAAAATCCCATGGAATAGACAGAAGTCTCACCCCCATACTCGCATACATTCCCTACCCACTTCCATCGCGCGACCAGTGACCCACAAGAAGAGCAATCCTTCATCCTGTAACGCTGGAATCGGCATTGCCCGCATTTCATCATCAGTCATTGTTCCATATGGGAGCTAGGTTGAGAAATCTGTCAATATTGTATTAAGGGATAGTTATGGGGGAGGCGAACACTCATATGAATATCCCAAGGCGGGTCTGCCATTATGACATGGAATTTTCCAAGTACAGAATAGTCAAACCTGCGTAGATCACAGCTGATCCACTGGGGTGGAAGCTATTGACGAGGAATGAAGGGGCAGACGTGTGGGCGATGCTTCATGAAGCTTACTGGATCGACTTCTACACCTCCTGGACCTAATCCAATTCCGAGCTTGTGAGTTCCGCGGTTTGCCCGATAAGCATCTCTTTTCCCATCATCGCGACGTCGTTCCCTCTGTGCCTCAGGTATAGTACCATCATAGTCTACCTCAAAGTGCAGATAACGGCATGGTGCCTTCTCCTTGCCTCTTCCCCCAGCGCCGAGACCGCTTGGGAGACTTACGGAAGAGGGGGGACGAGGGATATTTAAAGAAGGAAAAGGGGGAATGGATGGCGAGAGAGCATAAGTAGGTTCAGAGTAGCAGGTATTAAGATATGAGCAATGCCCCAGCGATGCGTCTGTATGTGGTCGAATCAACGGTCGAAAGTGAATCTTCGGAGCGACAAGTTACTTTCCAGACTAAATACCCACGAGAAATAATTATATGCATGACGTACTTTCTCGCAGACATCGGTAGTGTGAGGCAAACCAGAATCATGCCTATATCTGGCGCATGTGTCCTTAGTTATATGTTCACAAATGGGTTCGAATCGGTCGTTTGTCGAACCGTGCTTCTCAAAGAATTAGTCGCGACAACTGAGTGGACAACGTGCCTGCCTACCTGTTCTGCAAGTAACTTGGCACGCGTAGTGCCTTTTTGTAAACGAGAAAATATTTCCTTTACAATACTGGCTGATGAAGGGAGTGGGGCTGGACTTGCTCCGTTGTAGGACTTCCCATCTTTGTGGATTCGAACATCTTCATCAGAGTCACTCCGTTTGCGTTTTAAAGGAGATGAACCGCATGAGACATGGACATTTGTAATGGAAATATCGTTCATATCATTGTGGAAAGATATGCTTGGTTCTGGGCTGTTCGCGAGTTTATAAAGCAGGGAGTCAAGACGAAGCTGGTCTGACAATCGGATGGAGCTCCCATTGGAGATGAGTTGCCCCAGAATGCGAGAACTCGATAGAGGTAGCTTTAATGACGGATTTTCAAGCAGTCTTCTCAGCTCTGTCTCAAGCTGTTCGTCTCCAGACATGGCGACCTCGGGTAGGCGTTTAATAATGTCATAAGCGCTCAGATACTAGCCTCCTTACAACTTACAATAAGAAATGGTAGTTATAACATAGATAAAACGTGCATTATGGACGGAGAGGCTGACAGTTAAATCTGTCTGAATCCATGTATTGCAACTAATCATTCATATGTCTTCCCCCGCCAGCCAACTTTGCAGCATATGGAGCGATTCCGCAGGTTTATCGTGAGGGACCTGGTTCAGCATTCATACACATCAGGACCTTTCCACTTAGTCTCTATACTCACCATGTGTCCAGCGGCGTAAATAGTAGTAAACGTCAGGTTTTTCGCAGATCTGGTTTGTCCAGCTGCTGTCTGGTGGCCGGGAAGGGTCCAGTCGCGCATTGGAAGGGTCCTAAAATCATCCCCCCCAGACCACTCCAGTGAGTCGGACCACAACCAGTTAGCCTTCCAGTTGCACTGCCAGTCATAAGTACCTGATTGTGCTATCAGTCTTGTACAATTGCAAGTGTTAGCCACATACCTGCGTACAAGAGAACGCGAATTCCTCGTTCAAGCAGGTTCGCCACGTGAAACTGCGCGGGAAGTCGCCACTTGTCAAGATGCTTCGCGAATCCTCCACCTACAGCTGATGAACAGGAGGTAAAGTTACCCACTATCGGAGGAATCCCAAGGAGATTCCGGGTAGATGGCTGATTGAGAAGTGAGGCTATATACTCCTGCTCGAGATAACATAAGTTATCTCCGATACACATCTTCAATAAATCAATGAGCTTGAAAGGTCCTTCCTAGCTAGGATGTATACCTTTGAAATGTCATACACGTTTCTACCTAAGGCAGACGTTAGGTCCACGATGAGATTGAATATTTTCACATACCAGTTGCATGTAATGGAGAACTGATCTCGCTGTCACAAAAATTGACTGCCCCAAGACAACCCATGTCATCGAAGATATCTATACAGTTGTCTTGTAGAAGACGTTGACACCTATTCAAGTCTCAGCTATTCCAGATTGATAGGATAATTTCTGTTTGATGCTGACCGCGGAAGCTAAGGAAAATTCACCGAATTTAATCAATCATGCTGCGACAAAGTACAAAGTACTCACCGCTTGTTTCATCCGTACGCAAGGTTGAATATCAAGCAGAGGAGTCTCCAAAGAAGCTCTTCCGCAGGCAACTTCATACCGACCCGGGTATAAACTAGTTTCGAAATATATATTCTCAGAGATAGACGTTGGCGAAACTTCAAGACTCACGTCGATATATCGGTAATTCCATTACCAATAATTACACTATGCCTGTGAGCCTTTGGTCATCGTGAACTGCGTTTCAAAGCGATGTGACACACATATTGATTGGGACTACACCATGGGACTTTCTGTTCCCATCATAGATTTCCGATGCAAAAACAGGTAGATATTTCCCCTGAATCGTAGAATAAAAATTAACGTTAATCGTCTCTTCGGGAGTCAAGCCACTAACTCCGTATGATTCTCCTGCCAAGTGAAATCTTCGACCCTGAAACTGCGTGAATGTGTCGAAAAATATTGAACTGTAATATTGACATCAACACCTCAAGCAAACACGGAAAAAAAGAGGAATCACACAAATGCGTAGACGTTACGTGCAGCATCTTGGGTAGTCTCAACAGTTTCCCCATAATCAGCGTAGGAAAAGCCTACGCCTACTCTAAAAGCTAGTTATAAAAA
>QLPG01004961.1:0-16062 GCA_003314385.1 Gomphus sp. MG54
GGACTTGGCCTTTACCCGTCCGACCCCTTTGGCTTTCCCGAGGCCTGTCAGTATGTCCGGAGCCTGACACTATCCAACTCTTTGTTTGGGTTTGCTACAAGCACTATTCCTGTGGCAAAAGGCATATAGGCAGGTCTGCACTGTGACATGTTGAAGCATGTTAGTACATGCTTGTTACAATGTGAAGGAATGACGTAATTGTAATAAACATAAAATCTCCCAAAGATAAATCAATGGCGAGGTTTGGGACAGGGTACAGCTTCAACTTGTATATTGTGCCCACCAGATTGCACTGGCCCTTATTTCAGAAAGGCAAGACAGAGAATTAGCTTAGTAGAGAATCAAGGTTGATTATCTGACTGAGGACTGAACTATTGAAGTACAAGATCTTTATACTACTTTCAAATCTACTAGGAGTCAACTAGATTCCTATAATAGAATAAGAAAGCTGAGGATCATGAAAAGTGAGAACGGAAATACTACATCCCAAATATTGATCTCCTCTGTGACATTGGAGAGTGACGTGTTACTCCAATTCCCAATGGAGTAATCCTAAGGAACATAATAGCAAATAGGATATAAGAGACTGAATGGAATTGAAAATAAATGAAAGTGGAGCAGAAAGGATATTGAGGTAAATGAAGACAGAATGGAATAGCAAGCATATGGAGTGTGACGTAAATGGAATGAATAAATTGACAGGAGCATGTGATGCCAAGACCGATACACAAGGTGCATATAGTCCATGGGCTGAGGGCATATAGTTGGATAGGTGAGTAAGGGCAGAGTTGGGCTGAGTGGGCTGAAATGAATAGTCAGGTATGCGGCATACAGTTCCTGACAACACTGGATGTAATGAGACTGATCTATGGTAATAGTTTTCTTTGAGTGGTCACAGACAATATGGAGACCAAGGAATTGTCAGATTTCTCCTAGATCAGTGATCTTGTAGCAGAAGCAATGTGAGCCTTGAGCTCTTGAATTTGGTCCAGGAGACCAAAGATAGCGATGTCATCAACATAAACCAGTGTAATGAGTGGTTCCCCCCTGTTGGTTTGCTTGATAAAGATGGAAACATTGCCAGCAATATTTTTCTGGAAACCAAGACTTGCCAGCATGTCATGTAGATGGGTATGCCATTGCTAGCATGCCTGTTTTAAGCCATAAAGAGCTTTCTTAAGATGGCACACCTTTGTTTCCTGTCCTTTGACTATGAATCCTTCTGGCTGTTCCATATAGATCTCTTTGTCCAGATTTCCATTGAGGTAAGCAGACTTGACATTGATATGGTGTATGTCTAGGTCAAAGTGTGCTGCAATCACAAGCAGCAGTCTCACTGAGTCCAACCTTGCAACTGGGGCGAAAGTTTCTTCATAGTCCACACCAGCAGTTTGGGAGAAACCTTTGGCAACAAGTCAAGTATAAAGCCCAGTGACATTGCCCTGTGTGTCTCTTTTAGTCAAATATACCCATTTGCACTTGATAGCCTTTTGGTTGTACGGTAAATCCACCAGCTCCCAAGTCCCATTGTCTAGGAGGCTCGTTATCTCTTCTTTCATCGCTACTTGCCAAGCTGGAGCCTCTAGAGTTGAGATTGCATACTTGTATGTATTTGTATCTCCAGCAGGTGTGACTTTGACTGCCACAAGTTGTCAGGAGCCGGATACTGACGGACTTCGGTACTGCCGAAGGGTGTTGTCGAAAGGTCGGGCGGACTATGGCCAAGTCCTGCAGGCCAAGAGTAGTGGCGTTGGCTTCAACGTACTCGTGCGTTGCGCCCTACTTGCCGTGCGTGCCACTGTATTTGCGACAGACAGATACTCAGGGGGATACTGAAGATGCCGGCCTGAGTCGAGGACTTAACAGAAGAGAAGAAGGTAGCAAGGGCCTAAGCCTAGTCGATACCCAGAATGAGGAAGTATGTACATGCATGTCCTACTTATATAGGTTAAGAAGCGACATGTGGAATAAGGAATGTGGGACAACAAGGTATGCAACACATGTGGTCATTGTCCACAACGAGTAAAATTAGAATAAGAGATGTAAGGTGGAAATAGAACAATGAAGGACAGAATAATAGGACGTGCCCTAGCACAATAGGAAGTGCCCGACTGTAAAACAAGGCCATGACCGAAGATAACACAAGGGCAGGAAGTGCCGAGGTGTGGCAGACCGAGGAGTGAGGAGTGGGCATAGGAATGAGGGATGTGACCGATATGCGCGTCCGGCCGAAAATGACTCATCAAATGGTTCGTGCTTGGTTATTAATGGAGTATTTTAGTCGGTACCGCCGAGTTATCGGGTCCTCGGTACGTGTACTTGACACAAGTAGGCATTCCACTGTGTCGGTCCATACTGTGAAATTTGACCGCCAACATGTTGTCTTGTCAGGACTGACATTTGAGGGGTCTGGGCATCATTCTCGGTTGCGGATTCACTCAGAAAACCTGAAGGGATGAGGTGGTGGTATTGCTGTAGGTGGTGTGGTTGATGGTTCTGGTTGAGATGGTGGACTAGGTATTGGGTAAGTTGCACTGTCATCTTCATCATCACTCTCTGGTAGAGTTATCTCAATCTGTTTTGGTAGCAGCTGTGGCAGTGGTTCTGGAGCAGAGCTTAGTTGTGTAATGGGAGGCTTTGGCATGTGAAAAGGAAAAACTGTTTCCTCAAACACAACATCAGTAGATACAATAGTCTTTCGAGACAACAGATTCCACAGTTTATACCCTTTAGTGGAATTATCGTACCCTACAAATATAAGCATTTGTGATGTAGGGTCAAACTTGGCTCAATGTGTTATGGTATTTGTGATATGGGCATATGCAAGGCAGCCGAAGGTCCTGAGGTAGGATAGGTCAGGTTTTTGACCATGAAGGCATTCATGTGGGGATTGGTAATCATTTACATGTGTTGGAGCATGGTTTTGTATATGTGTGGCTGTTCCAACTGCACATTCCCAGAATGCATTAGTCAATCCAGCACCCTGCAGCATCGCTCGGACAGCCTCGGCCACTGTATGGTTTGCCCTTTCAGTGACTCTGTTTTGTTGAGGCATGTGTGGTGCAGTGAGCTGATGTTGGATCCCTTGTTCCTCCATGTACTGATTGAACTCAGTTGACAGGAATTGTGTGCTGCTTTGAGGGTCCCTTGGTACTGAGTAGACACCAATGCATGGAATCTTCTGAAAAAGGAAAAATGTCTCATTTTTCCCTTTTAGGAAGAAAATCCATTTATAGCAAGTGTAGTCATCTATAATGATGAAGTGGTAGAAGTTCCCTTGCATGGATCAGGTTCTCATGGGTCCAGCGAGGTCCATGTACACAAGATCGAAAGGGTGAGTGTGACAATGTGTTGAGGATGTAAACTTACACCGTGTTGATTTCCCAAGGAGACAACCCTCACACGTTGAGAGAGTACATTGTTGACTGGGATCTATATTATTTGAGAGGTGTTTTAGAGTGCTCCAGGAAAGATGTCCAAGCCGAGTGTGTAAAGTTTCAATAGGTATGGCAGTTTGGAATGAATGAATCGATGGTGCATTTGAGCATATTGATATCCAGTAATGTTGGCCGTTAACTTGGCCTTCAGCAAAGTGGTCACTTCCCTTACTGATGTAGGCCTTTGAGCCTGAAAAATTTGTAGTGAAGCCTTTTATGTTGATTTTTGTATTGAGAAGAAACGACCTCCGATGTCTGGTGAGTGGAGTATGTCATGGAGGATGATCTTTCTCTCTGTGCCATTTACCCAGGTTGTGCCAGAGACTGTACCTATGCCAACATAGGTTACAAATGTCATTTTGTCAGCAAAGTAGGCTCTGTGTGGCTCCAGGAGTGCTCGATACTCTATGTAATCTGATTTTATGTGAGTGATATGATCAGTGCAGCCAGAATCTAACATCCATTTGTGCTCGCATGCAATATAGAAGCAGACGGTATCGTTGGCAGCCATAGGTACAATGTTTATACTACTGGCAGGTGGGTCAGGTGGGTTGTTTGCAATGATAGTGCTTACAGAAGGTGTCACTTCCTTCTGCTCTCCTTCATTTTCCTCTTGTTTCTTTGCTTTGTTGCCCCCTTTTCTTTCCGTCTGAGCCTCTTCCTTTGACAGGACATGTGCCTTGCAACGGCAATCCTTTTCCCAATGTCCATTACCTCTACAGTAGTTACACTTCATTTTTTTAGCCCTTTTGTGAATGGCATTGGCAGCTGGTGAAGAGCTTTGGTGGAGTTCCTCAGAAAGAATGCGGGAGCAGATGTTTGTCCATTTAATCTTTGAGAAGTCATCGATCGTCACGAGAATCATTTGCTGGACAATTTTGTAGGACAATGGGAGGGCTTGGAGGATATTCAAGGTGTGAAAGGGATCATCGATGTTTAAACCAGCAGCAACTATGCGGTTATGTCAAGTCCATGATACCATGCTCTGATTTACTTGGTAGTACCAACCAACCAACCCTTACCCATATCATCCCTCACCAGTGTGTGGCCTCAGCTTGGTACATTTGGTTCATCATTTGGTTCATTATCCCTATCCCACCCACCTATCCTTTATTACTCATTTATTCCCTATCCTTCCCCTTGCCCGTTTACCCTTGGGACATTCACTATTTGTTGTCACTCGGCAGTGGCCCTATTGTTTCATGTTCAGCCACTCTCTATTGTTCTATTCTCACTCACTCTTTTGTTCTCGGTCATACTTCATTGTTCTATTCTCATCCACATTCCTTGTTCTATTCTTGATCATTGTGGACAATACCTCTACATGATTCTTCATACCTTATTGTTCTCCATTCCTTGTGCCACTGTCAAGCACATGTACTGAGGATCCGACAACTCAGTGGTACCAACTAAAACACTCCATTAGTAACCAAATATGAACCATTCAATGAGTTGTTCTCGGCCAGATGCACATACTCGGTCACACCCCTCACTCCCATCCCACGCCGACTCCTCATCCCTCGGTCCTTCTCACCTCGGGACTTCCTGCCCTTGTACTATCCTCGGTTACAAGCCTTGTCTTATAGTCTGGCACCTCCTATTGTCCTACCCTTGAACACATTTCTATTATCCTATCTTTTATTGTTTTATCCCCGCGTTGCATTTCTTATTCTAATTCTATTCGTTGTAGACAATAACCACATGCTCTGCATACCTTATTGTCTCACATTCCTTATTCCACATGTCGCTTCTTAACCTATATAAGTAGGACATGGATGTAGATACTTCCTCATTCTGGGTATCGACTAGGCTTAGGCCCTTCTACCTTCTTCTCTTCTGTTAAGTCCTCGACTCGGGCCGGCATCCTCAGCATCCCCCCGAGTATCTGTCTGTTGCAAATACAGTGGCACGCACGGCAAGTAGGGCATAATGCACGAGTACGTTGAAGCCAATGCCACTACTATTGGCCTGCAGGACTTGGCCATAGTCCGCCCGACCTTTCGACAACACCCCTCGGCAGTACCGAAGTCCGTCAGTAATCCAACGCTTGACAGCCACTCTGTTCCACATCTCACTTATTAACTCCAGATAATCAGGCTGTAACCAGATTCACCTATATAAGTAGCCAATGTATGTAGATGGTTCTTCGTTCTGGAAATCAACTAGGTTTACGCCTTCTTGTCTTCCCTCCTCCTGTCTAAAGTCCTTTACTTGGGCTGACACTCTTGGCACTCTCCCGGGTATCTCTTCTGTCCCAAATCAGTGGCATGCATGGGAAGTAGGGCACAATGCACAAGCACATTGAAGCCATGCCACTACTTCTGGCTGTTGGAGTTACAAGCAGTAGAAGCTACTTACAGTGTTAGTAAGCAACTAGTACAGTAGCCTAGCTGAGTTTCAATAAAGAATCAACATGTCTTAGCCTAAGCTTCTATGCGCAAAGGCTAGCTACTATGCGACTAGTGGCCTGGCTTCACTCTATAGTTGCAATACTGGCCTGCAGGACTTAGCCATTCCATCCAACACTTCGGCATTCCCAAAGCCTGACAGGTTATGAAGTTCCAACATCTCATCAATTTGTTAGGTAAGAGGGGTGTC
The DNA here is from genome assembly GCA_003314385.1 of Gomphus sp. MG54. Taxonomy (NCBI): domain Eukaryota; kingdom Fungi; phylum Basidiomycota; class Agaricomycetes; order Gomphales; family Gomphaceae; genus Gomphus; species Gomphus sp. MG54. The sequence continues at coordinate 6,036 of QLPG01004961.1, forward strand.
GGATGTAAAAGTTGTCATCATGTACTGATGATAATTCACCCAGAGATTCAAGCTGGTTCAAGTGCCATACATAGCTTGAAGAGCATCCCAGTTTTCTTTGAGAGATTTCTTCAGATCGAGTGACTGGTGAACAGATGATGAGACTGAGCCCAGAAGCAGAGAGAGACCTTGGCAAGATTGTCTTTGCCAGTCCTCAAGTTTTTGTGCTTCTTCATCTTTGATTGGTGAGCTAGTAGCTGGGTTTACTTCAGTACCTTCTGCTATGTCAAGGGAATTTATGAACATGAGTGCAGATCTGATAGAGAATGACCAGCTCTCCCAGTTTTTTCCATCAAAATTTTCAACCATTGATAATAGCTTGGTATCAGACATTTCATTTGTGTGGTGAGACTGTCAGGTCTCGGTACTACCGATGGTACTGTCAGGACTAGCCAAGGCCTGCAGGCCAGTCGGGGTGGCTTGGCTTCAATGTACTCATGCGTTACACCCTGCCTCCTATGCGTGCCACTAACTTGTAATGGAAAAGATACTTGGGTGGATGCCAAGGGTGTTGCCTGAGTAAGGACTTCTGAACAGAAGGAGGAGAGTAGAGAGATGTAAACCTAGTTGATACTCAGACTGAGGAACTATGTACATGCATCTACTACTTATATAAGCTGAGAGGCAGAATGTAGAATAAGGGTGGCATAAGACATGGAAAAAAGAATAAGGTATGAAGACCATGTGGAGGTATTGTCCACAGTGATTAGAATAGAATAATGTGAGAGTAAGACAATGAAATATAAGCGGGTGAGATTGTGGGAAAGAATAGAACAATAAGGAATGGCTGAGAATAAAACAATAGGGCTGCAAGTAAGTGGCAGAGAATAGTGATCATCCCAAGGGTAAGTGAGTGAGGGGAAGGACAGGGAGTGTAGGGATGATAAAGAATAGGGGGTTGGGGAAAGGATGATGAACCAGGTGATGAACTGGGTGTACCGAACCGAAACCATGCACCAAGGGATGATATGAGTAAGGGTCGGTCGGTCAGTACTGCCAAGTAAGTCAGAGCACGGTGTGTGGTCATAACAGAGACAAGCAGTGTAAGATTGTAGTTCATCAAGTTTAAAGGGTGGGGCCCATAACCTATTGGCACAGTCTGGGATGAGTGATCAGATGTGAATCTAGTATTGATAAATAGGAACTACCTGGGACGAGTGATCAGATGCAAATCTGAGGAACTCGTCCTACAAATGGTGTGTACTTATACTATGCTATCCTGTTATAGCCCATGCCTTCAACAAACCCACACTAACCCCCACAACCACCTGCCGCTGTCCTGAGACCTTTCCGACCGAAAGGACGAAGGATTGTTTCCTGTGGTTCCATCCCCGTCATGACCGAGACACCGTCCCCGAGTCCATTCCCGACCGAGGACTCAATACTTTGATAACTGATGTACAGGACCATTGCGTACCTCACTCCCTTGTTTTCTCCTTTATATTGACCCCTTGTACTCCCTTCCTCCTTGTTTTATGACCGGCAAAGATAGTACAAGGATAGTCGCATGTATATAGTCTCCCAGTCTACTGGACTGTTCGCTAGTACAAATATTGACTTAGTCTACCACCTAGTTTCCGATTCATTTCTGGTAAACTCCTGTCTCCTTTCCGAAATTAGGGACAGATGATCAAGGAGGGTGCAACACATAAGTTGAAGCCAAGTCCCTTCGACCTTGAACACCTCAGTGACTGGATTGAACCAATCCACGACCGACCCTAAGCTCCCAGTGCTCCTGTCTCCATCCATAGTCTGTCCGATCTCCATTCTTGGTCTTTGGCCCCGTTATGGACCTCTACGCTAACCCGGATAGCCCTTTCGGAAGTACTAGCTAAGTGCCTGACATGTGGACTTAACAGTATATTCGTACTCACACTCCTGATCGTCATGGGCTCGAGACCAATCACGTGTTCGCAAGCCCTACAGACAATCACCCAGGCATCTGCCCGCCGTGCTTCCATCCCCTGAGAACTACCCATCCCCAGACCAAGTTTTCAGATGCCTCAGACCCCCACGCACCCCCTGGAACCCTCTTCAGACTCCGGATTCTCAAACACGGACTTACACCTGTGCTCGAGTATGACCAACCCGTTCCTCGTGAACCCCCCGGTGACCAACCAACCATCACTCCCGGAGATGCCCTCCAGTTCAGGATCATCCTCAATAGTACTGACCATGTCCAGATCATCATCCACGGCACCCCCATACCTCGCATCTCCCCCTTTTGTACCACCACCGTTTGCACCACCACCGCGCGTTGCCCCCTCACAAGCCGCACCACCATTCATTGCACCACCCCCCGTCATACCACCACCTGCTGCACCACCGCCCGTCTCCCAGCCCCATCCCATACCACCCACCACAGCACCACCCCCTCCACCACCAGGAGGAGCCCCCGTTATAGGGCCAAACAATGTGCCCGACCTTACCCAGGCCATCGCTATGTTAGCAAGTAATCTGGCCTCCCCTAGAAGATCAGCCCCCCATGCCACCAAGGTTCGAGACCCGGATCCCTTCAATGGATCCGATTCGAGGAAACTACAAGCCTTTTTAGTGTAGTGTATGCTGAACTTCCGTGACTGCCCTGATGCTTTCGACTCCAACAGTGCCAAGGTAACCTATGTATTATTGTACCTGACCGGTACCGCCCTGGACTGGTTTGAACCAGCCCTCACCGCCCCGGATGAGCCAGACTGGCTCTACGACTATGACGAGTTCATCTCTGAACTCAAGACCAACTTTGGACCCCATGACCCGGAAGGAGAGGCTGAAGTGGACCTCAAAAACCTCCGCATGCGCAACAACCAGTGCATCACGAATTATGTAGTTGAATTCAACTGACTAGCCACCCACGTCCACTGGGGCGATACCGCACTCCGTCGGCAATTCTACAACGGACTTCCCAGGAGGATCAAGGATGAGATCTCTAGAGTAGGAAAACCGCATTCCCTACTCCAACTCTGCCTCCTGTCCCAGTCCATCGACGCCTGTTACTGGGAACGTCGATCAGAAGTCACCAGAGAATCCACCTCAAACTGGAACTTCAACTGCCCATATGATAGAGGAAGAACCTCCGTAAACACATACTCTGCTCCTAACATGGGCAATAAGACAGCCAATGTAGGCCAACCCGCGACCCCGTCCAGTGGCAGCAGGACTACCACAGACCTATCGTCCAGATTTGTTATAGCCCATACCTTCAACAACCCCCACAACCACCCCTCCCTATTCCGAGACCTTTCCGACCGAAAGGACGAAGGATCGTTTCCGTAATCTCCATTCCCGACAAGTCCGACCCAGAGTCCACTGTCCGCTTCCGATTCCGTCGCGACCGAGACACCACCTCCGAGTCCGTCCCCGACCGAGACTCAATACTTTGATAACCGACGCGCAGGACTATCGCGTACCTCGCTCCCTTGTTCTCTCTTTTATATTGACCCCCTTGTACTTCCTTTTCCCTTGTTTTATTACCGGCAAAAGATAGTACAAAGACAGTCGCATGTATATAGTCTCCCAGTCGACTAGACTGTTCGCCAGTACGAATATCATCTTAGTCCACCTAGTTCCAACTCACTCCGGTGAATTCCCGTCTCCTCTCCGAAATTAGGGACAGACGATCGAGGAGGGCGCAACACATAAGTTGAAGCCAAGTCCCTTCGACCTCGAACCTCTCAGCGACCGGATTGAACCATTCCGCGACCTACCCTGAATCCCCGGCGCCTCCGTTCCCGTCCGTAGTCCGTCCGACCCCGGTCTCGGTCTTCGGCCCCGTTACGGACCTTCGCACTAACCCGGAAAACCCCCTCGGAAGTACTAGCTAAGCGCCTGACACGCGGACTTAACAAGATTAGGGAAAGACGGAAAATTTATGCCACAAGAACACCAACACCAATTCGAACAAAACCTCTGCCTCTTCTGCGGTAGATCGGGTCACACAGCCAAAGAATGCCTGAAATCCCCTACTATGGTCACCAAAGGATGTGCAGCCTCCGTAGCAGAAGAAGTCAAGGAGGAATCCAAAGCATCAGATGCCTCAGAATCCAAAGAGTAAGCACAGGCCTCCGGCTCCAGTGCCAGTCGTTCGTGTTGAACAAGTCGACAGCGCCCATGGAGCAAAACAAACAATGCATCCACTCTCTTCAGTTCCCGAACACCCATGACCATCCATCGATAAGTTTCGACCGTGACCCTCTGAAAATCTGTCAGATTCTAGTTACCTAACATCACACGCTCACCCACCGCAATCCAATGATCGATAGGGTATTGAGTACTACTTTGTTTAGCCTATGTCCGAACTGATTCTTGGTACCCGAGCTGTAGCGCTCCAATCCAACCCCCGAGAAATTTCCACTCAGGAAATCATGACCCTCAAAAACCATACTGCCCCTTAGACAAGCGGTACCACTTGTAGATCTCTTGCTTAGCCTAGACCTTTGTTGATAACATGTTAAATTCACTAAAACCTTGATACAGTTACTACCGAACTCACATTTTGCAGGACACCCCCGAGTTTTCCGACCCTGTCCTAGTGATGACACCATGACAACCACGACCAAGACCACCTCGACTGCTACAACCACCACAAATATAGCCACGAACCATCAATGATATTATTTTCAAACAATTATGAACAACCCTATTCTTTGCCGTAGAACAGAGGATGATTAGGATCAGGATCGGAAGGATCGTAATGGTGGAACAAATCCACCCCCTTGCCCTTTCCTTCCTCACTCAGCCCCGACACCGGATTGACTGGATTAATGGACTGCCCTGCCTTAGGTGTCACATCCTCCACGCCTGGAACCGATTCCACCCGACCCCCCGTCGCATGAGGAGCCAGAGCAAGACCACCGCACCGACAGTTCTACTTTGGACGATCTCAACTATCAGTTTGGATGGCATTCCGCATCTCAGAAGCATCTGAGAGCCTCTTGACGTCTGCTCCAAGAGCTCAAAGACAGGCGTCCATACCGCCCAGAGCACCCCGGATCAACCCTAGGGCGGCCATGATTTCCACACAGCCAACCTTCGGGGGAGGAGAGATCACCACTTCCACCCTAGGCCTCTTAGAAGAAGATGCTTCAGGAACATCCTTCTCCTCCTGCCCCTGCTTCCTCACAGCTGCCCCTCGGACAACCAGCACTCCATCCACCTCACACTGCACCCGACTGGTCCAGCAGGGGACACAAGTTTTCACTGATGTCATCCACTCCCACGGTTTCTCCCGCTTGCGACATAAATCGCAGGGCTCTGTCCTCAGAAATGAGGAGAACTCCAGAGTAATGGTCTGATACAGATCGGGACGACATTGAATCAATGCCCAACGACTGGATTCAAAGGGTCCGAGACCCACCTCCTTTCTGACCACCCATGCCTCACGAACCACTTGGTTTTTGCGGGTCTTCTGTGCCACGGAGACACGAACCCCCTCCTCCCTGCGCTCCCGATGCTTCCGGTCCGCGTTCAACGCAGCAGAACTGGGCCTGACCATGGGTACCGAATGATCTTCACCCCCAGGATACCCCCTGGACGGTGACGGAACGGTTTCTGGACCCACAGACGAACGGTGGTCCGACAAAGAATCTTCAGAACCCCCAAAAATCGGCTCATCCTCGTCCTCCTCCAAACTTTCATTTTCTTGTGCAAGTAAAAGGCTATGCTCCAGAAGCAATGCCTCCTGTTCGATGGCATGGGCCTTTTCTTTCTCCTTCCTCTCCTCCTCCTCCTTCAGCCGCCGGTCCTTCGCCAACCTCAGAGCCTCAGCCTTCTGTTCTGCCTCAGCCTGCCGAGCGGCCTCCACCTGCTGGGACTGCTTCTCCTCCAGAAGACGGACCTGCTCCTTGTACTGGGCCTTCAGGGCACACATCTCCTCTGACACATCCGCTGCAACATCTCGCATGAGGTCCTGTCAAGTACACGTACCGAGGATCCGATAACTCGGCAGTACCGACTAAAACACTCCATTAGTAACCAAGTACGAACCATTCAATGAGTTGTTCTCGGCCAGACGTGCATATCGGTCACACCCCTCATTCCTACGCCTACTCCTCACTCCTCGGTCCGCCTTACCTCGGCACTTCCTGCCCTTGTGTTATCTTCGATTGTGGCCTTGTTTTACAATCGGGCATTTCTTATTGTGCTAGGGCACATCCTATTATTCGGTCCTTCATTGTTTTACTTCCACCTTACATTTCTTATTCTAATTTTACTCGTTGTGGACAATAACCACATGCTCTGCATACCTTGTTGTCCCGGATTCCTTATTCCACATGTCGCTTCTTAACCTATATAAGTAGGACATGCATGTACTTACTTCTTCATTCTGGGTATCAACTAGGCTTAGGCCCTTCTACCTTCTTCTCTTCTGTTAAGTCCTCAACTCAGGCCGGCATCTTCAGCATCCCCCTGAGTATCTGTCTGTTGCAAATACAGTGGCACGCACGGCAAGTAGGGCGCAACGCACGAGTACGTTGAAGCCAACGCTACTACTCTTGGCCTGCAGGACTTGGCCATAGTCCGCCCGACCTTTCGACAACACCTTTCGGCAGTACCGAAGTCCGTCAGTATTCGACTCCTGACAAAGTCCGTCAGTATCCGACTCCTGACAAAGTCCGTCAGTATCCGACTCCTGACAGGTCCGACATGGGGAAGAAACAAAAAGGGAAAACAACAATAAAAAGGAAACCCCTTATATACGAAGGATCGAACGGGCGCTCGGAGAACGCCCATTACATGCAAATGCCTAAAAAACATTCCCACGTTTTTTTCCACCCTATTCATGGTAAGACAAACTCAGGACCTCGAGGGCTCGGTCCTAGTAGGGGGATACTGTTATAGCCTATGCCTTCAACAAACCCACACTAACCCCCACAACCACCCGCTGCTGTCCCAAGACCTTTCCAACCGAAAGGACGAAGGATTGTTTTCCGTGGTTCCGTCCCCATCATGACCGAGACACCATCCCTGAGTCCATTCCTGACCGAGGACTCAATACTTTGATAACCGACACGCAGGACCATCACATACCTCACTCCCTTGTTTTCTCCTTTATATTGACCCCTTGTACTCCCTTCCTCCTTGTTTTATGACCGGCAAAGATAGTACAAGGATAGTCGCATGTATATAGTCTCCCAGTCGACTGGACTGTTTGCCAGTATGAATATCGACTTAGTCTACCACCTAGTTTCCGATTCATTTCTGGTAAACTCCCATCTCCTTTCCGAAATTAGGGACAGACAATTGAGGAGGGCACAACACATAAGTTGAAGCCAAGTCCCTTCAACCTCGAACACCTCAGTGACCGGATTGAACCAATCCGCGACCGACCCTAAGCTCCCGGTACTCCCATCTCCGTCCGTAGTCCGTCCAATCTCCGTTCTCAGTCTTTGGCCCCGTTACGGACCTCTACGCTAACCCGGATAGCCCTTTCGGAAGTACTAGCTAAGCGCCTGACATGCGGACTTAACATATCCTTATTGTGTGAAAGTGGAAACAGAGAACAATGAGACAGTGAGAACAAGAAGGAGATGTAAACTATGGATAGTAGACAATAGGAATAATAGAATGCCAACCGATACAATAAGTCTGAGCGACTTGTAATGACCATATATTCCAACAGGTTGGCTTATCCAGTGCCATTCCCTAACTGGAGCTGAATAAGGTTGGCTCAGCTTCTGGGAAGAAGTTTCTCAATAGTATTAATCATAAGTGTTGGGATATGCGAACAGTTGCAGTTTATTATTCTTCTCATTTTCCATGCCTATGGCTTCACGGCTTAATTAGAAACTCAGCCAGTGGATATTTGGGTTGTTTAACAGGTGACATGTCTCATCTTCTTGATTCAAAGTTGAGACATGAGTACTATTTGTTCCACTATCTTAGTAGCGACTCTAACTTCATTTCTTAGTTGTTCCTAGGTAACTAATTAGAATACATCTTCTTGATTCGAAGTTGAGACTTGGTCCTAGTTGCAACAATAAGTACCTAAATAACTACTATGATGTGATGTTGGTGGATGCTATCTATGCATAAGTAAGATGTTACTCATGGCTCAGCTTCTTGGGAAGAAGTTGAGCTGTGTTTCCACAAAATATATTGGAGTGCGGTTTGAATTTAGGTAATGCTGTTGGTGACGACACCAACAAACATATTTATACTCACACGAGCCACCCCCCACCCTCCGGGCGGGAGCAAGCCCAGCCAAAGCCAAGCCAAAGCCCCAGCAGAGTCCAGCCAAAACCCCAGCAGAGCCAAGCCAAGACGAGCCCAGCCAAAGCCCCAGCAGAGCCCAGCCAAAGCCCCAGCAGAGCCCAGCCAAAGCCCCAGCCAAAGCCCAGCCAAAACCCCAGCAGAGCCCAGCCAAGACCTCAGCAGAGCTTAGCCAAGACCTCAGCAGAGCCCAGCCAAGACCTCAGCAGAGCCCAGCCAAAGCCCCAGCAGAGCCCAGCCAAAGCCAAGAGAAAGCCTCAGCAGAGCCTAGCTAAGGCCCAGCCCAAACCCCAGCCAAGACCGAGATCCAAGATCCAAGACCTAAGACCTGAGGCCCAGCTGAGACTGAGACCGAGACCGAGACCCAAGACCAAGAGCGAGACCAAGACCCAAGACCAAGAGTGAGACCGAGACCCAAGACCAAGACCAAGACCAAGACCTGAGACCAAGACCAAGACCAAGACCAAGACCTGAGACCAAGACCAAGACCAAGACCCGAGACCAAGACCAAGACCAAGACCCGAGACCAAGACCAAGACCAAGACCCGAGACCAAGACCAAGACCGAGACCCGAGACCAAGACCAAGACCAAGACTGAGACCCGAGACCAAGACTGAGACCGAGACCCGAGACCTGAGACCCGAGACCGAGACCCGAGACTGAGACCCAAGACCGAGACCCAAGACCCGAGACCGAGACCCGAGACCAAGACCCGAGACCTGAGACCCAAGACCAAGACCCGAGACCTGAGACCTGAGATCCAATATCAAAAATATCAAAAATCAATCACACTTGTTATAGGAAATGAGTAATACAATTTTCCAATCCTATGTTCAACACATCTCTATCTATTACTATCTATGAATTGTCCTTGAGTAAGACTTCTTTATATACAATATTGCTTGTTGACCTTCCCTCTAGTAACAGAACATGAATTCTTCCCCAATTTGTACCCCTTGATACACCCACATAAAATTGCCCATGTGAAAATACAGGGTACCATAAGTCTATTCCTACTGTTCCAAGAGATTGCCCTTGTGACATGTTAATTGTCATGGAAAATGCAAGCTTGACAGGAAATTGTCGCCTATGCAATTCAAATGGCAATTGTCCTTCATTTGTTGAGACCGTGATTCTGGGGATAAATGCGGTCTGTCCTGCCGATGGTCCTGAAATTATCCTCACAAACAGTACCCTGTTGGTCATTCAAACCAACCAAAGACGTGTCCCATTGCAAAGTCCCTGACCTATGTCCAGATTCTGAAGAAGCATCAAAGGCACTCCAAGCTTGACTTTGAGTTGAGAGGGAGGAAGACCACCCATGTTGATGGAGTTTAGATATTCTAGAGGATATTGGTGGTTATTATCCTCTTGTCCTTTGATGGTATCTGCACTGGAATAAAGTTTCTCCTCTCCTTGGAATTGAACCAAGACTTGAGCATTGATCTCATCCACTTCAGTATTTCTGGGACAAAGGATGGCACGTTCCAAAAAGAACTTGTCTGGAATTGTGTCAAGTCCACGTACCGAGACCCATCCACCGGCAGTGCCGACCGAGCAATTATCCTATATCCACGACCAAGTGCCCGCATTGCCTGCATAACACTTGGTGCGCCGGTCCCGGCTCGGCACATTCGCCATCCGCACTCCTTGGCTCGTTTTACCTCGGGACTCCCCGTCCTTGTATTATCCTCGGACGCAACCCCATTGTTTTATATCTGGCCACTCCCTATTGTCCCATTTCGAGTCACGATCCTATTATATTGTCCTTCATTGTTCT
>QLPG01004962.1:0-13998 GCA_003314385.1 Gomphus sp. MG54
CAAGTGCCCACACCGCATGTGAGTCACTTGGTATGCCAGTCTCAGCTCGGCATATCCACCATCCACATTCCTTGTCCCTATCACTCATTGTCAAGCGTCGGATTACTGATGGACTTTGGTACTGCTGAGGGGTGTTGTCGAAAGGTCGGGCGGACTATGGCTAAGTCCTGCAGGCCAGGAGTAGTGGCGTTGGCTTCAACGTACTCGTGTGTTGCACCCTACTTGCCATGCGTGCCACTGTATTTGTAACAGACAGATACTCGGGGGGATGCTGAGGATGCCAGCCCGAGTCGAGGACTTAACAGAAGAGAAGAAGGTAGAAGGGCCTAAGCCTAGTCGATACCCAGAATGAGGAAATATGTACATGCATGTCCTACTTATATAGGTTAGGAAGCGACATGTGGAATAAGGGATGTGGGACAACAAGGTATGCAGAGCATGTGGTTATTGTCCACAACGAGTAAAATTAGAATAAGAAATGTAAGGTGGGGATAAAACAATAAAGGACAGAATAATAGGACGTGCCCTAGGATAGGACAATAGGAAATGCCCGATTATAAAACAAGGCTATAACTGAGGCTAACACAAGGGCAGGAAGTCCTGAGGTGAGGCGGACCGAGGGGTGAGGAGTAGGCATAGGATGGGAATGAGGGGTGTGACCGATATGTGTGTTTGGCCGAGAACAACTCATTGAATGGTTCGTACTTGGTTACTAATGGAGTATTTTAGTCGGTACCACCGAGTTATCGGATCCTCGGTATGTGTACTTGACACTCATACACTCTGCCCTGTTTACCATCTATTAATCCTACCCCATTCACTCCTTATTCCCCAACCTGCCTCACCTTGGGCCATCCTGTCCTTGTTTTATCCTAGGCTGCAATTCTATTGTTTTATAGTTGGGCACTTCCTATTGTCCTATCCTTGGCCACATTCCTATTATTCTATTTCCATTGTCTTATCCCTGTTTACATTCCTTCATTCTAATTTTACTCATTGTGGACAATACCCTCACATGCTCTGCATACCTTATTGTCCCACATTCCTTATTCTACATGTCGCTTCCCTAACCTATATAAGTAGGACATGCATTCCTCATTCTGGGTATCAACTAGGCTTAGGCCCCTTACCTTCTCTTTCCTCTGCAAAGTCCTCTACTTGGGCCAGCACTTTCGGCACTCTCCAAGTATCTCCTCTGTTCCAAATTGGTGGCACACATGGAAAGTAGGGTGCAATGCATGAGCACGTTGAAGCCTAAGCCACTACTTTCGGCCTGCAGGACTTGGCCGCTCCCTGCCTACATCTTCTGCATTACTGAAGCTTGACAGCCAGGGACTTAGGGCTAGCTGGTATTAGGTAGATATGACTAGTCATTCGAGTTTTTGAGGTCGAAGGGACTTGGCTTTAACTTATTGTCAGGAACCGTACGCTGGCAAGCCCGACTATTCAATTCAGCCCACTCAGCCCAACTCTGCTCTTGCTCGCTATTCAACATAACACCCTCAGCCCATGGACTATATGCACCTCGTGTATCTGTCTTGGCATCACATGCTCCTGTCAATCCACTCCACTCATTTACATTACATTCCATATGCTCGTTATTCCATTCCATCTTCATTTATGTTTAATATCCTTTCATTTACATTTCATTCCATTTTCATCTATTCGCAATTCCGCTCAGTCTTTTATGTCTGATCTGCTATTATGTTCCTGAGGGTAAATCCGTTGGAAATTGGAGTGACACGTCACTCCACAATGTCATGGAGGAGATCATTATTTGGGACATAGTATTTCTGTTTCTCGCTTTTCACGATCCTTGGCTTTCTCATTCTATTATAGGAATCTATTCGACTCCTAATAGATTAGAAAGTAGTATAAAAGATCTTGTACTCATAGTTCAGTCTTCAGTCAGAAAATCAATCTTGATTTTGACTAAGGTTCTTGTGTTCACTTCTGTCTACCTTGCCTTTACGAAATTGGGGACCGTGCGGTCTAGTGGGTGCAACACAATACGTTGAAGCAAGCCCCAATCAGAACCTCACCATTGTCTCACTTTTGGGAGATTAAATATATTACGATTACATCCTTTCTCATCATCATAACAGTATTTTCTGACTACCACACTTGATTGCACTTCATCTTCGCATATCACAACAATCATGAACACCCGCTCTACTACTCGCAGTTTACCTTTCATTGTAGAAGTCCCTAGTTAGTTGCAGGAGATTTCCTCACTCTGACAGCTGTCAGAACAACCTTTAATTTACGAAGCTGGCCCATCAGGAGGGAATGCTCCTCCTGAACCTGAGGACGATGATGAAGAAAACCCACTTGACAATAACGATGACGATGAGCCAAATTGTTAAGTCCGCGTGTCAGGCGCTTAGCTAGTACTTCCGAAGGGGTTTTCCGGGCTAGTGCGAAGGTCCGTAACGGGGCCGAAGACCGAGATCGGGGTCGGACGGACTACGGACGGAGACGGAGGCGCCGGGAGTTTAGGGTAGGTCGCGGAATAGATCAATCCGGTCGCTGAGGTGTTCGAGGTCGAAGGGACTTGGCTTCAACTTATGTGTTGCGCCCTCCTCGATCGTCTGTCCCTAATTTCGGAGAGGAGAAGGAGAATCACCGGAGTGAGCTGGAAATGGGTGGACTAAGATGATATTCGTACTAGCGAACAGTCTAGTCGACTGAGAGACTATATACATGCGACTGTCTTGTACTATCTTTTGCCGGTAATAAAACAAGGGAAAGGAAGTACAAGGGGGTCAATATAAAGGAGAGAACAAGGGAGCGAGGTACGCGATAGTCCTGCGCGTCGGTTATCAAAGTATTGAGTCTCGGTCGGGGGCGGACTCGGAGGTGGTGTCTCGGACGCGATGGGATCGGAAACGGACAGTGGACTCTGGGTCGGACTTTGTCGGGAAACGGAGATTACGGAAAACGGTCCTTCGTCCCTTCGGTCGGAAAGGTCTCGGAATAAGGAGGGGTGGTTGTGGGGGTTGTTGGGGGGTATGGGCTATAACACAAATCCGAACCCTGTTCAAGTTTCAAATCCAGACCCCACTCATGTTTCTAATCCTAATCCAACCCTTAATTCCAATCCAACCCTTCCAGTTCAGACAAAATCGTCAAGGCACTTGTTGATCGACTAGCCCAACAGCCTCCTAGATTTTCTCCAAACCCTGGTCACCATGCCAAGGTTCACGAGCCCGAGGTTTACGACGGTACCAACCAAGCTAAGCTTTGCACATTCTTTTTACAATGCACGCTGAACTTTCAAGACCATCCGTCTGCATTCTGGACGGCATCAAAGGTCCAATATGCCATCTCGTACCTCACAGGCCCTGTGCTCCAATATTTCGAACCCACGATTCTTGGTGAAATCCAGCCTGAGCCTAGTTGGCTTAAGGTCTGGAGGGACTTTCGTCAAGAGCTGGAGACCAACTTCAGCCCATTCAACAGTGCTATGCAAGCAGAAATTGAGCTCGGCAAGATAGTTATGAAGGACAACCATCATGCAGCACAATACTTCATTGACTTTGCCAGAGCCTCCACTTGCACTCAGTGGAATGACACCACCCTCACGCATGTGGCATACAAGGGGTTGGCCAGACGTATCAAGGACAGCCTCCTTTGTTAGGGTATGATTTTATTCCCCTGCATTGTGTTTTATTCTTGCAACTTTGTGTTTCTCTTGTATGCTTTTCATTCCTGGATTTGCATGCTCTGGCGCTTAAAATAAGCGCCCATAATGACACACCATTCCACACCTTTGGGTCTTGTCTGTAGCATCCATATTGACAAGCCCCAAAGGTTAGTAGTTACTGTGTTACATACATGTCTTTAGCATCCATATTGACAAGCCCCAAAGGCCATTGTTGCTCTTTGTTTGTGACAGTTAAGAGTCTCTAGACCTTCCCTGTCAACAGGTTATGGGCCCTGCATCTTAATCGTCCCACACTGCAACACACACTTGTCCAATCTTCTTAAATTTTCACACACACCTTCCAATAGGTTCCATCCACCTCCTCTCCAATTTTCAGCCTTATCCGTCAACATTTGACTTTGCAAAATCCTTATCATGTCCAGGTGTCATCCTGCTCTTTTCTCCTGTCACCCCTCCTGCTTTCATATCACCCTTCTCAACAACACTAACTATTCCCAGTGGAGAGCAGAGATGAGGGCTGTGTTGCAGAGCAAGAGATTGTGGCAGATTGTCATTGGAAGGAGGGTCAGGCCTGTTGATGCTGTCAAGGCAGCCATTTGGGATGAGGATACATCTATGGCAGCTGGAGTCATCTTTTTAGGTGTTCAGCTTGAGCAGAGGGTTCATTTTGAGGGTATTTCTGAGGAGCCAGTCAGGATGTGGTCAAAACTCGAGTTTGTACACCTCCAGGAGTCTTTTACCATCGCTCCTGCACCTACACAGCTCCCTGCTTCATCTACTACCTCTATTACACCCAAATCGAAGTTTTGTGCACTCTGCACACACCAGGGACATTCCCAGGACAGCTGTCATCATTTTCTACCTGCAAACTCGAATTCTCAGCATCAAAATCGTTCTCAGAAGCACTCTGCACCATCTAACATCATTGTGCACACCAACACTACCTTATCTGCTCCAATTTTGACCCCTGATGTCAATTTTGATGGAAATCCAAGTGCTGCATCATTTTCTGCCTTTGCACTCTCTTCCACACCACTTCAGCTCAATGCTGAGTTTGATTGGATTGCAGACACCGGTGCTACATCTCATATGACTCCTCATCGACACTGGATACGTAATTTTTGTCCACTTGTCATTCCCATTCAGCTTGCAGACCACCAAGTCGTCTATTCTACTGGAGTTGGCACTGTCCAATTTGCACCGGTGGTAGATGGTGTTTGGAAGCATACTTTAGAGTTTACTCGAGTGCTCCATGTTCCTGCATTGCGCAACAATCTCCTCTCTGTGTTATACCTCACTTGCCAAAAGCAGTTCACTGTTACCATTGTCCATGATCGAATTACATTCACTCAGAGCGGAAACCTTCTCCTCACCGCTTCTGTGAGCACTCATAACACTGCCCTCCTTGACGGTTCTACCATTCCTGTGTCCAAGTCTGTGAACTTTTCCACCACTTGTGTCATGGATCTCTCTCTCTGGCATCGTCGTCTTGCACATATGAACCTAGAGAGTGTCAAACACCTTGTCAAGGGTGATCTGGTGGATGGTTTGGTGCTCAAGTCACAGAAAAACCCTGATCCTGTCTGCGAACCATGTCTTGCTGGCAAATAACATCGGAATCCCTTTCCGTCATCATCCACTCGTGCATCTAAGCCACTCGATCTTGTCCACACTGATCTCCATGGACCTCTCCCTGTGCGCACCCATTCTGGGTACAGATATTGGGTTCTGTTCATTGATGACAAGACACACTTTCACTCTTTCCACCCTCTCCATACCAAGGATGAGGTGTTTGCAGCATTTAAGCAGTACAAGGCTTGGGCAGAGACACAGCTTGGTCTGAAGATCAAGTGTTTGCGTGATGACAAGGGTGGGGAATACATGTCCAAGGAGTTTCTGTTGGGGTATGATTTTATTCCCCTGCATTGTGTTTTATTCTTGCACCTTTGTGTTTCTCTTGTGTGGTTTTCATTCCTGCATTTGCGTGCTCTGGCGCTTAAAATAAGCGCCCATAACGACGCACCATTCCACACCTTTGGGTCTTGTCTTTACCATCCATATTGACAAGCCCCAAAGGTTAGTAGTTACTTTGTTACATATATGTCTTTAGCATCCATATTGACAAGCCCCAAAGGCCATTGTTGCTCTCTGTTTGTGACAGTTAAGAGTCTCTAGACCTTCCCTGTCAACAGTTTCAGGCTTTTGCAGATCTACATGGAATTGAATGCCAACACACTGTTCATGCCAGTCCACAGCAGAATGGAGTTGCAGAACACGCCAATCGCACAGCTGCTGAGGCCATTACCACCATGCTTGCTGAATCTAAACTACCAGCATCATTCTGGGGAGAAGCATTGGCTGCCTATATCTACATCTGGAACTGCAGTCCCACTCGTTCTCTTTATGACATCACTCTATTCCAGGAATGGTATGGCAAGAAACCATCTGTTCAACACCTTCGTGTCTGGGGCTGCACTGCCTATGTCCATGTTCAGAAGGACCAGCGCAAGGGACTTGAGTCACACACTCAGAAATGTGTCTTCATTGGTTATCCTCCTGGTGTCAAAGGTTGGAAGTTCTGGAATCCTGAGACTCGCAAGACCCTAATCAGCAACGATGCTGAATATGATGAGCGTGTCTTCCCTGTATCATCCCCTTCACCACATTAGCATCCATATTGACAAGCCCCAAAGGCCATTGTTGCTCTCTGTGTGTGACAGTTAAGAGTCTCTAGACCTTCCCTGTCAAGGGCCCCAGGCGCAATGCTCAGGTTGCTGTTGGTGATCTGAATAGTACTGGATTAGGGGGAGGTGTTGGGTTGTCTAATCCCACATACTATTCATACCTCATGAGTCTTAATGTATTTCTAAGACAACACAGAGCTCTATGAGTAGTATTGACAATCTGATAACTAACTAGGGCTCTGTCACTCAACATGAAGTGGCCTTCATTATATGAGTCATCCTGAAAGGTTACCCATGTGGACTAGATGGTGTAGTGGTTAACACCATAGCTATATTCGCTATAGCCCTGGGTTCAATTCCCAGTCTGGTCATTCTTTTCACCTCAACACTATGCTGTTGGAGTCTTGTGCCAGTTCAATCAGAACCCTGGCATGGCATACTGGAAAGCAGTCAAACACCTCTTTCGATATCTGAAGGGGACCATGGATTATCAGCTTGTCTATGCACCCTCACCATCAGGTGAATTATTTGAAAGCTACACCAATGCTGACCATGCTGGGAACCCAGACAATGGCAAGTCTACCAGTGGGTATCTCCTCAAAATGGGCACAGGTGCAATCAGCTGGTCCAGCAAACTCCAAACCATTGTAGCCCTCTCTACCACTGAGGCAGAATTTGTTGCTGCCGTTCATGCTGGAAAGGAAGTGGTCTGGTTTAGGCAGTTCCTTGGTGAACTTGGGTATACATTTGATTCACCCTCTACCCTTTGCATTGACAACCAATCTGCAATCTCTGTTGCCAAAAACCCTGAACACCATGGTCAGATGAAACCTCTTGATTTGCGGTTCTTCTGGCTTTGTGATGAAGTTGCAGCTGGCACCCTCAGTCCTCTCTTCATTCCCACTACTGACATGGCTGCTGATCTACTCACCAAGCCATTGGAGCGAGTTAAAGTGGAGAGGTGTAGAAAACTGATGGGGATTGATAAGCATATGTGAGTTTTGCAGTGGTAACTCATCAGGGGGGGGGGTGTTGGGATATGATTTTATTCCCCTGCATTGTGTTTTATTCTTGCACCTTTGTGTTTCTCTTGTGTGGTTTTCATTCCTGCATTTGCGTGCTCTGGCACTTAAAATAAGCGCCCATAACAATGCACCATTGCACACCTTTGGGTCTTGTCTTTAGCATCTATATTGACAACCCCCAAAGGCACTTGTTGCTCTGTGTGTCAGTTATCAGTCTTATTAGACCTTCCCTGCCATCACTGTCTGTCCCCCGACCCAGTTTCCAGATGCCTCAGACCCCAGCACACCCTCCGGAACCTTCATCTGACTCTGGATTCTCGAGTGCAGATCTACATCCATGTTTGAATGTGAACCACCCCCTGGCAACTCAGCAATCATTGCCCTCAGAGATGCCATCCAGTTCAGGACCATCCTCAGCAGTGCCATCAACTTTGGGACTACTATCAGCACCACCCCCTTTTGCATCTCCCCCCTACATACCATCACCCTTTGCACCTCCACTTGTTGCACCACCACCCATTGCACCACTGCCTGTCGCACCACCACTCATTGCACCACCACCTGTCGCACCTCCACCCACTGCACTACCCCCTGTCATTCAGCCCCATGTCGCACCACCTGCCACAGGACTGCCACCTCCTGCACATCCAGGAGGGGCCCCCACCTTAGGACCCAATGTTGTGCCCTACCTCACTCAGGCCCTTGTTATGCTGGCAAGTAACTTGGCCAGCCCTAGAAGATCAGCCCTCTACGCCACCAAGGTCTGGGATCCAGATACCTTCGATGGATCTGATCTGAGGAAACTACAAGCCTTCCTAGTACAGTATAGCCTGAACTTCCATGATCACCCTGATGCTTTTGATTCTGACAGCACCAAGGTAACCTATGTACTGTTGTACCTGACCGGTACTGCCCTGGACTGGTTTGAACCAGCCCTCTCCACCCCTAATGAGCCAGACTGGCTCTATGACTATGAAGAGTTCATTGATGAACTCAAAACCAACTTTGGCCCCTATGACCTGGAAGGAGAGGCCAAAGCAGACCTCAAGAACCTCTGCATACATGATAACCAGTGCATCACAAAATATATAGTCAAATTCAATCAACTAGCCACCCACATCCACTGAGGCGATGCCACACTTCATCCCCAGTTCTACAATGGACTCTCCAGCAGGATCAAGGACGAGATCTCCAGATTAGGAAAACCCCACTCCCTGCTCCAACTGCACCTCCTGTCCCAATCCATCAATGCCCACTACTGGGAGTGATGATCAGAAATCGCCAGAGAGTCCCCCTCTACCCAGAACTTTCACTGCCCCTACGACAGAGGGAGGACCCCCATGACCACATACTTGGCCCCTAATATAGGTAATAAGATGGCCAATCCAGGCCAACCCACAACCCTGTCCAGTGGCAGCAGGACTACCACAGACCTATTGTCTAAAATTGGAAAAGATGGAAAACTTACACTGCAAGAATGGCAACACTGCTTTGAACAAAACCTCTGCCTCTTCTGTGGTAGATCAGGCCACACAGCCCAGGAATGCCCAAGATCCACCACCACAATCATCAAAGGGTGTGCAGCCTCTGTTATAGAGGAAATTGAAGAAGAGTCCAAAGCCTTGGACACTTTGGAAACCAAGGAATAAGAAGCAAGGCTTCCGACTCCAATACCAGTTGTTCGTGTTGAACACCAACTGTGCCCAAGGAGTAAAACAACAACAATGTGTCCAACCTTTCAGGAAATTTGAATCCCCATGACCAATCGTCTAAGAATTTGGACCTGTTTCCTTGGAAACAACTCTGACCCTCTGAACTCCATCAGAATTCTAGTTGCCAGGATACCATATGCTCACCTGCTACAATCGGTCGATTGACAGGGCATTGAGTACTACTCATTCAAATTTTCATCCCAACTGATTCTTGGTATCATGGAGCCTGCAGTTTTTACACAGCACTCAATCTGACCCTCTGAAAAACTCTGGTTAGGAAGAACCCTGACCATCGTGAAACCTATACCATCCCTTAGACAAAATGGTACCATGTGTAGATTCCCTCTTAGACTAGAACCTATTTGATAACATGTTAATACCTACCGATGAACTATTGACATGGTTCAAAACCAAGACTCAAATTGCAGGACATTCTCCAAATCCCAATGATGCCACTGCCATCCAAGCAACAAGCCGACAACCGGCCACCATGACCACCACAACCACCACAACCACCATGACCATGACCACCATGACCACCATGACCACCATGACCACCATGACCACCATGACCACCATGACCACCACAACTCTAGCCACAGAAACCAGTTAGATGATGGGACATCTACCTTAGAGAAGAGGAAAGCAACCAGAAGCAAACCCACATCAGTTTAAGAATCTGAACACTTCACCACCCCGACACCATCTGGGACCACACATGGAACTCATGACCCAAATTATACAAACAAATCTATTTACTATTGAAAACATGGAATGCCCCAGGCCCTGATTGGAACCAACCTGATCAGGACACAAATGGTTTTCACTCAAATCGGCCCTGGAGGCTCCTTCTCCAAACCCCTACCTTCCTGGTCCTCCCACCCAACAGACCCCTCACACCAAACGTCCACCTTCCATGCCCAAATCACATGACAGGCTCACCTGAACCCCCTCCAGTCCCCGAGGAACGAACACCATCCGAGGACTGAACATTGGGCTCACCCTCCACCCAATTGACCAATGATGACAATGTGTCAACAAGATTTTGAGCCAGTCTGACCTGCCCCAAATGCTGTTCCATCAACTTAACAATATGCCGAAGACAGCGGTCGAGTGCCACAAGAAGACCCTGTAAAAAATCTGAGTCCTCCTGAAATGCATCTAGATGGGCCAAAAACACAGAAATACAATCCAGAGCATCTGGACCACCTGCCCCCGCCACTAGACTGCTAGGAACAGCGCCCTGTCCGAGATGATCACAAGAAGGGTTTCTGGATGATGATGGGTCTGGGAACCTCCCCTGCACTACAAAAGGATTAAAAGGGAAAAATCACCATGAGAACCCAACAAATCAAGGGAATCACGAATCATGATAGCACAAGCCTGCAACACCTTTTCAGGTATTAGAAATTGTTTGAGTAGTCCATAGGGCTTGTGTCATTGTGATTTGATCCTCATGCATGTTGTATAGGATTTGCAATAGTTATTAACATAGGATCTAATGCCAAGCCAATTGAAATGTTTTGTTAATTCCAAAGTGTCCTGATAGAATGTCAGGCACTGGTACTACACCACATCACCATCAATGGCCTGCAAGTGTCGTAGATCGTTTCCGAGACACCACTCAGACCCTACCAACAATGTTCCGGAAAGAAGGAAATGGGAAAAATTGTGAGGACTTCCAAAGGCTGAGAATCTGTGTTCTCCATTGAGGAAATACCCCTCCCAATTCTGCAAACACCCCTCTTATAGGCAACTGGACCATCAGTGCTTATCAATCGACAATCATCCCAGAAAACAGTCAGAAAGCTCCCACAGTCATGTCCATCTTAATTACCACCTCAATTAAGCTTAGGACCTTGAGGGCTCAGTTCTAGTAGAGGATACTGTTATAGCCCATGTGTCATGACCCATACAGCCAAACAAACCCACATTAACCCCCACAACCACCCGTACCATTTCCGGGACCTTTCCGATCAACCAAAGCCCGAACAACCGATTTCCGGATGTCCGAAGTACATTTCGAGGTTCCGCGATTCCGACCCTCCGAAGACCGCAATTCCGACTCTCCATAGACTCCAAAAATCAAGGTTCTGTTACGATTGATAACCGACGCACAGGACCATCGCGTACCTCACTCCCTTGTTCTCTCTTATATTGACCCCTTGTACTCCCTTTTCCCCTTGTTTTATGACCGTCAAAGATAGTACAAGGATAGTCACATGTATATAGTCTTCCAGTCAACTAGACTGTTCGCTAGTACAAATATCGATTTAGTCTCCCACCAGTTTCCGATTCATTTCCGGTAAACTCCCGCCTCCTTTTCCGAAATTAGGGACAGACGATCGAGGAGGGTGCAACACATAAGTTGAAGCCAAGTCCCTTCAACCTCGAACACCTCAGTGACCAGATTGAACTATTCCGCGACCTACCCTAAGTTCCCGGCGCCTCCGTCCCCGTCCGTAGTCCGTCCAACTTCCGTCTCAGTCCTCGGCCCCGTTATGGACCTTCGCGCTGACCCGGATAACCCCTTCGGAAGTACTAGCTAAGCGCCTGACACGCGGACTTAACACCATGCCTCCAATAAACCCAATTAATCCCCACAACTACCCGCACCAATTCCGGGACCTTTCCAACCATTCAAAGCCTGAACAACTGCTTTCTGCAAATTCCATTATACCAACCTGAAGTTCCACAATCCTGAACCTCCAAGATTTCGAGACCAAGGTTCCGCTCTTTTGATAAACAACACGCAGGATCATCGTGTACCTCACTCCCTTGTTCTTCATTCTGTATTACCCCCTTATACTCTCTCCTCTCCTTGTATTTACTTGGCAAAAGTTAGTACAAGGATTAGATACATGTATATAAGACACCAGTCAACTGGATTATTTGCCAGTATGAATATCGACTTAATTATGCATCGTAGTTTCCGATTCAGTTCTGGTAAACTTTCCAACTTTCCAAAATTAGGGACATATGATTGAGGAGGGCACAACATATAAGTTGAAGCCAAGTCCCTGTGACCTCAAACCACTTGAACAACTAGTCAAACTACATAATACTGTAGACAGTCCTAAGCCCCTGGTGCTTCCCATCTTTCCACCCTTTCCATTTCCATTTGCAACCCATGACCTCTAGTCCCTCCACCTCTGGAGTACAAACTCCCTCTCAGAAACCACTCAGAACCTCTGGAGACTCTTCCAGAAGTATCTAGCTAAGTGCCTGACACACAGATGTAACACTTAGGACACAGACTAAGTCGATATTCATACTGGCAAATAGTCCAGTCAACTGGAGGGTCATATACATGTAGCTACTTCTTTGTACTATCTATTACTGACTAAAGGACAAGGGGAAGGAGGGAATACAAGGGGCCTGTAGAAAATGAGAACAAGGGGTAAAGTACGTGGTGATCCTATATGCCGCTTATCGAAAGAGCAGAACCTTCATTGTGGACTTGAGGGTTTAGGATTGTGGGACTTTGGGATATTGTAATGGGATTGCGGAAGGCAATTGTTTTAGACTTTTACAGTTGGGAGAATCCCAAAAAGGGTGTGGGCAGTTGTAAAGGCTAATATGGGTTCATTAGGGGCATGGGCTATAATACTTACCCTTAACAATAGATAATGGGTTCACGGGTATGCTTATATAATGAAATTTCAGCACTAACCTCACTTATATAATTGAAGTTCAGTGCTAAACTCACTTATATAATTTAAGTTCAGTGCTAACCTCACTTATATAATTGAAGTTCAGCACTAACCTCACTTATATAATCGAAGTTAGGTGCTAACCTTGCTTATATAATTGAAGTTCAGTGCTTACCTCACTTATGTCAGCTTACCCACCTCAACCCACTTTGGGTATGGGTGTGGGCCATGTTGGCAATCCTGACCCTGATCCATACCTGCACTACCCCTACCCACTACTCGTGTGTGGGTTTCCAATACACCTGCCAATCACTAACCATAGTAACCATCTATCAAGGGTTGCATGTTATATAATAGATGGAGCATCAGATTCTGATTCTTCTGATACCATCTTACAAAACTGAGTCAATGTGCCCTTGATTTTAATTGCTTATATCTTCATCACCCTTGATCAGAATTATTTCATTTTTAATGGTTGCATAGCTCTGATCAGATTCATTCTTTGAACGCACCAACACTTTTTTCATATATATTTTACATTCAAAGCTATTCAATGAATAGTCCAAAAGCACCAAACATTGACTCAGTTTTGTGAGTCACAGTATAAGAATGCTTGCTGCACTAGATAATCTAGCAGATTTTAGTATATAGTAAGATTGATTAAAGCTTACTTTTACATTACAGAACTAATCTCTATATATACTAATTCTAAACCATTTAGGTAATTCCCTAATAAGGCAAGACCCTCTAGAAATTAGTTAAAGGTTATGGGAGGGGATAGAAGGTTCTAGAATCTTCTGAAAGTCACAGCATTACCCTCATAGTTACTAATGATAAAAGAAAAGCAATGTTCCCACAGCTGGTAGTCTTGTGACTGGTCAAGTTACAAAATATTAATATTATATGTGCCATGCTTCTGGGCTGACATTTATGTAATAGCCATTATATAAGCCCAGGAATTTGTTGTACAATATGGACTGAGAACTTAACCCAGGAAATTTGGTGCCATTTTCTGTGTATTAAGTAATTGGCACCCAATTGTGGTTCCTTGTGGGTCCAAATAGAAATAGGCAAAAAAAAATGTTTTTGAGGGTTTTTCCTAGGACTTGAAGGTTTGTTATTTAAGAGTTAATTACCATAAGTAATTCACTCTTAAATAGCCAGCCAAAATGTTATTATATATAAGTCGGATACTGATGGACTTCGGTACTGCTGAAAGGGTGTTGTCGAAAGGTCGGGCGGACTATGGCCAAGTCC
>QLPG01004967.1:0-36635 GCA_003314385.1 Gomphus sp. MG54
GTCCCAAGTCTTTTACCTGGGCCGACATTCTCGGCACTCTCCCAGGTATCCCTCTGTCCTAAATCGGTGGCACGCATGGGAAGTAGGGCGCAACGCACGAGCACGTTGAAGCCATGCCACTACTTTCTAGCCTGCAGGACTTGGCCTTTACCCATCCGACCCCTTCGGCTTTCCCGAGGCCTGTCAGCATGTATGGTACTTGACAGTGGCCAAAACATAAAACAATAGTGCCACTGCCGAGTGACAACAAAGAGTGAATATCCTGAGGGTAAACAGGCAAGGGGAAGGACAGGGAATGAATGAATGACAATGAATAGAGAGGGTGAGATGAGGAAAGTGAACCAAACGATAAACCAAATGTACCAAGCCAAGGCTACACATGATGTGGGTAAGGGTCGGCCGGTCGGTACTGCCGAGTAAATCAGAGCTTGGTATCGGAGGCTTGACAGACCAATTGTTTTGCTGGTAGTTGTAATACACTCGGAGGTACTATTCAAGGGTTTGGTTCATGGGTTCAGTTTGTCTATCTCCTTCAGGATGATATCCTGAGGTGAAGTGAAGTTTAGTGTCCAGGGCCTTGCTGAGGGAATGGAAGAATGAGGAGATGAACTCAGAGCCTTGGTCCAAGGTGATGTGTGATGGTTCTCCATATTTTGAGAACATGTATAGAATGAAGAGTTTGGCAAGGGTTGGGGTGGTGATTGTGTCAATGGTGGGGATGAAGAGGGACTGCTTTGTTAGGTGATCTAAAATGATGAGGATGGTGTCATAGCCATCCAAAGTGGGTAGCTTTTCTATGAAGTCCATAGAGATGGAGTTCCATGGTCATTTAGGGATTGGTAGTTGTTTGAGTAGTCTATAGGGGCAGTGTCTCTGTGGTTTGGACCTCATGCATACTATTCCCTCTGTTCCAATTGTACAAGATTTAACATAGGACTTAATGGAATCTCAGAGTTTGGGCCAGACATAGTCTTTTCTTATGAGTTCCAATGTTCAATTCTGACCGAAATGTCCTGATATTGGGTGGTTGTGTTTGTCTTGTAAGACTCAGAGTTAGAGGTTTCCATGATCAGGGATATAGATTCTTTTATTGAGGAGGAAAAGTCTGTCCTTGAAGATGGTCCATCGATCGGTGAGGTTGTCCATTTGGGATGAGGCTGTAGGATCTTCTCAGAGTGAGGTTCAGATGTCCTTATGGAGTTGTTCTACATCCATGATCATTGTAGCTCTCATGACTGGAGAGTATAGGGAGGTTGGCTTGGAGTGACAATACAAGTTGTTCCATTGTGAAGACTAGTTGGAGGTTGTGCAGATTGATCTTGGTATAGTCGCTTTCTCCCTCCTTAGGGTAGACATCCCATCATCTAGTCAGTGTGTTGGGGTTAGCACCGAGGTGACCAGGTCAGAAGCAGATTACCATGTTAAACTGGGAGAGTTATTCAGACCATCCGACCTGCCAATGGGTGAGTAACTTGGTTGTTGAGAAATATTCTAAATTCTTGTGGTTGGTAAGGATGTTGATAGGGTCTGCTGAACCTTCTAGGTAGTGTCTCCAGGTTTTGAATGCTTCAAAGATGGCCAGTAGTTCCTTGTCATGTATGTCATAGTTCAATTCTGTGGGGGTAAAGGTTCGGGAGTGGAAGGCTATTGGGTGGATGTTGTTGTTGTGATATGGTGGACAGAATTGCTGTAAGAGCATAGTCTAAGGCATCGGACTCGAAAATGAGTTAGGATCCAGGAATCCACTGTGTTAGGATTGGTGCCATAGTGAATGCCTTCTTGAGTGTCTCAAAGGATGTTCTGCAATTCTCAGTAAAGTTCCACAGTGTCAAGCTTTGGGTACTGACGGACTTTGGTACTGCTGAGGGGTGTTGGCAAACAGGTCAGGCAGACTATGGCCAAGTCCTGCAGGCCAAGAGTAGTGGCATTGGCTTCAATGTGCTTGTGCATTGCACCCTACTTGCCATGCATGCCACTGGATTTGCAACAGACAAATACTCGGGGGGATGCTGATGATGCCGGCCTGAGTCGAGGACTTAACAGAGGAGAAGAAGGTAGAAGGGCCTAAGTCTAGTCGATACCCAGAATGAGGAAATATGTACATGCATGTCCTACTTATATAGGTTAAGAAGTGACATGTGGAATAAGGAATGTGGGACAACAAGGTATGCAGAGCATGCAGTCATTGTCCACAATGAGTAAAATTAGAATGAAGGAATGTAAACGGGCATAGAACAATAAAGGATAGGATAATAAGAATGTGCCCAAGGATAGGACAATAGGAAATTCCCGATTATAAAACAAGGGCTGTAACTGGGATAACACAAGGGCAGGAAGTCCCGAGGTGAGGCAGACCGAGGGGTGAGGAGTAGGCATGGGATGGGAATCAGGAATGTGACCGATTTGTGCATTGAGCCGAGAACAACTCATCGAGTGACTTGTACTTGGTTACTAACGGAGTATTTTAGTCGGTACCACTGAGTTACCGGATCCTCGGTACGTGTACTTTACACACAGAGTGTCCTTTTGTGTCAGATGGGTTAGTGGCACTGTGATGTCAGAGTAGTTGAAGATGAAGCGTCAATAGAAGTTTGCAAATCTGAGGAAGGACTGAATGTCTTTAATTTTTTGGGGTTCGGGCCATTCCTGAATGACTTTGAATTTGTCATCAGCCATGGTTAGGCCATTGGGAGAGAGGATGTATCTGAGGTACTCCATGGTGTTGGTGTAGAAAGAGCATTTATCTGCTCAGGCATATAGGTGGTTCATTCAGAGACGGACTTTGATGATCTCATTCATTGCTGCTAACAAATGCATCACCTTCTCATTGTATTAGGTTGCTGTTATTACACAGATTGTGACCAAGGTATAAATATTAAATTATTTCTGGAGTTGCGCTGCAGCAGGGTTTGAAACTCTTCTTTATCTCACTTTATTTCACACAGTGCTTGACTGAAGTGTTATATCTTTAATACCAAGGTCTTGTCCAGGTTCCAAAACAGTAGCCCCAGGACTGATTAATAATTCAGTTACTGTTAAACAGATAGCTGAAAATCTGACAACCATGGACAAGGCAGAAGATGGCCAAGAGGCTGAAAATTAACAGGCCAAAATGGCCAAATGGACAGAAATAGGGGTCCCCAAGATCTTGGAAGTCCCAAAGATTCCAGCATGGAAGAGGGGTAGGAGTGTAGAGGCGGGGCCCAGTAAAGGGCCGAGTATAAGAGGATGTGGAAAAGGTGAGAGGCCAAGAGGGGCCCAGGTGAGTGGTAGTAGGTTTTTTATGTGTTCTATCATTGACTTGTTTTAATAGTGCAAGAACAAGCTGACCTGGGAGTGGTCGCCATCACTCCATCCACCTTGCGAGAAGTGTGAGAAACGGGAGTTTGAATGTGTAGTATGATCCATAGGGGCCACCTGTGGAATGTGCTAATCTCACAGAGTTGGGTACAGCCTGGCTGCACCATGGGTGTCCCAGGCTAAGAGCTGCCCAGTTATTCAGGATGAGGATGAGGGTGAAGGGGGGATGGAGCTGGAGAGTGAGGAAGGTGATGAGGAGGTGGAGGAACCACCAATGAAGAGGACAAGGCAGGCTTGTACCATGCAGCTGAGTAGGGGGACTCCTGGCATAGAAGTACCACAGGCCAAGCCATTGGTCGGGAGGAGAATAGTGGAGCTATTAGAGGAGTTCCTCAGAAGTAACTGCTGGATAGACCACACACTGTTCCTCATGGTATAGGGGTGTTTGGGCGGTCCCAAAATGAGAGAGGGCCAGGAGGAGGCCAGGATCAAATGAAGGATGGGGAGTTGGGTATGGAAGCAGAAAAAGAAAAGGGAAAGCAGAGGGAGGATGATGATTGGGATACTGAGATTGTTGAAATAGACTAAAAGATATAGAACTTTTTTATTTTATTTTGACTGAAAGACAGAAAAGGTATGAGAGGGGAAATAACAAGTTATGCAGGCCAAGGTGTTCAGTCTTCCTGGCTGGTAAACAGAAAGAACAAAGAGGGTAACAGATAGACTGGAAGTTGTCTGAGATGGGTGTGTTTGTAATATTGGAAGTAGAGTGTTGGGATGATTGTGAAGGGAATTTGGGATGATGTAGGAGTAGAACTGAGGGAACAGAGGAAGCACAGAGGAAGTGAAGGATGGGATGGAGAGTGGAGATGGGTCAATGGAGGGGTTTTTTTGGGAGAGGGATGTCTTCAGAAGGGGAGATTGCATAGTTCAAAGTATATCTAGCTAGTTGCCACCCCCTCCCTTTTAGGTAGACATCCCATCATCTACTAAAGGTATCGGCCTCTAGCTGAGAAGAACGGAGAAGAGTGGTGAGAGCATATAATGCAAATATATGGAGCAGAGGAAAGCAACAAGAATGGATGGGGATAGATGGAAGAGACCTTGGCCAAACATGCCAAGTGGCACCACTGACCAAGAGGTCCCAGCTAAACTTGCCAGCCATTCTGGTATACAAGCATGCATGAGGCAGTTGCATTAACTAGGGTTATTGGCAGCACTTCCAGCAACGGAACAGGATCCTGGGTGAGGCTTTTGGAACAGTGGCAAGTGCCAACTGGACCAAGGCCATTGGGACACACCTAAAGGCATTAGTGGCATGACGGAATGTAATACTGCCCAATACCCTGTTAATCAGTGGATTATAGCGGGTGAGTGAGTTGTGACCAAATATTGCTGACCAACAGATCTAGTCACATGACAGATGGATAGTTGGACTGAAGTTGTCCAGATGGAAAATCTAGTGAACATGTCTATGCGGTTAGCAAGCAGTACTAGATCAAGAAGGGTTCTAACACAGAGCATAATCATAAGGGAAATTTTCAAATAAACTGTGAGTTGATGCTGATTGATCAAGCATGCCAGATAGGATGCTGAGGGTGGGGCATTGCCTGCCAGCTGGCAGGAAAGACTGAAATTCTTCTGAAGTAGATGGTTTCCAAATCTATACTGGTACTTGGTCAAGAATCCTGGGGCATGGATTTGTCTTGTTGGACACCTAGTAGTCAATTCTGTGGTGTCAAGCTTTGGAAATGCTGAGATGTTGGATGGGAATGGCCAAGTCCTACAGGCTAGAAGTAGTGGCTTTGGCTTCAACGTACTCATGTATTGCACCCTACTCTCCATGCATGCCACTGATTTGTAACAGATGGATACTCAAGAGGATGCCAATGATGCTGGCCTGAGTAGAGGACTTAACAGAGGAGGAGAAGGTAGAAGGGCCTAAGCCTAGTTGATACCCAGAATGAGGAAATATATACATGCATGCCCTACTTATATAGGTTTAAGAGGCGACATGTAGAATAAGGAATGTGGGACAATCAGGTATGTAGAGCATGTGGGAGTATTGTCCACAACAAGTAAAATTAGAATGAAGGAATGCAAATGGGAATAGAACAATAAAAGATAGAATAATAGGAATGTGGCCAAGGATAAGACAATAGGGAGTGCCCAACTATAAAACAATGGTTGCGACTGAGGATAAAACAAGGACAGGAAGTCCCAAGGTGAGGCAGATCAAGGAATGAGGTTGTCAAGTACACGTACCGAGGATCCGATAACTCGGCGGTACCGACTAAAATACTCCATTAGTAACCAAGTACGAACCATTCAATGAGTTGTTCTCGGCCAGATGCACATATCGGTCACACCCCTCATTCCCATCCCACGCCTACTCCTCACTCTTCGGTCTGCCTCACCTTGGGACTTCCTGCCCTTGTGTTATCCTCGGTTATAGCCTTGTTTTATAATCGGGCATTTCCTATTATCCTATCCTAGGGCACGTCCTATTATTCTGTCCTTTATTGTTTTATCTCCGCCTTACATTTCTTATTCTAATTTTACTCATTGTGGACAATAACCACATGCTCTGCATACCTTGTTGTCCCACATTCCTTATTCTACATGTCGCTTCTTAAACCTATATAAGTAGGACATGCATGTACATATTTCCTCATTCTGGGTATCAACTAGGCTTAGGCCCTTCTACCTTCTTCTCTTCTGTTAAAGTCCTCGACTTGGGCCAGCATCCTCAGCATCCCCCTGAGTACCTGTCTGTTGCAAATACAGTGGCACGCATGGCAAGTAGGGTGCAATGCACGAGTACGTTGAAGCCAATGCCACTACCCTTGGCCTGCAGGACTTGGCCATAGTCTGCCTGACCTTTCGACAACACCCCTCGGCAGTACCGAAGTCCGTCAGTATCCGACGCTTGACAGAGGTGTAGGCATGGTGGGATTAATGGATGGTGAGTGGCATAGAGTATGTGAGGGGTAATGGATAAGGAATATGGGTGATGGTGTTAGATTGTCTAATCCCACATACTATTCATATCTCTAATTAATGTCTTACAAAATAAGATGTTATACATACAGAGCTCTATGAGTAGTATTGGCAATCTGATAACTTATTAAGGCTCTGAACTCAACTTGTACAGACACACATGTCTTCACTCAAGGAGTCAACCTGAAAGGTTACCCATGTGGACTAGATGGTGTAGTGGTTAACACCATAGCTATATTCGCTATAGCCCTGGGTTCAAACCCCAGTCTGGTCATTCTTTTCACCTCAACAGATGGATGTGCTGAGCCGAAACCAGTGTACCAAGTGATGTGCATACAGCGTGGACACTTGTATATGGACATAGGATGCTTGGTCGGCACTGCTGAATTACCAGGGTCTCGGTACGTGTACTTGACATGTGGATTCGGTGACAACCAAACTGATGGTATTGTTGGAGAATTGAGCAGAACTGGGTTGGTTGAGGTACTGGGGCCTTTCCAGGAGTAAGACGATTCAATGAAACTATAAGCAGATCCTGAATCGAAGCAGTTATAAAGGGTTACTGGGGAACCTGGTTCCGAGTAAAAAGATAGAATGATCATTAAAAGGTGTCTTGTGGGACTATATTTGTAAGTAATGAAGGCACAGGAAGTAGTTTGATTCTGGGTATACTGTCAAGCTGTCAAACTTTGGTAATGCTGAGGATGCGGACAGGTAATGACCAAGTCCTGCAGGCTAGAAGTAGTGGCTTTGGCTTCAACATACTCATGTGTTATGCCCTACTTGCCATGCATGCCACCAATTTGGGACAGAGGAGGTACT
This sequence comes from Gomphus sp. MG54, assembly GCA_003314385.1. NCBI lineage: Eukaryota > Fungi > Basidiomycota > Agaricomycetes > Gomphales > Gomphaceae > Gomphus > Gomphus sp. MG54. The sequence continues at coordinate 7,123 of QLPG01004967.1, forward strand.
CAGGAGGGTGCTGAAGTGCTGGCCCAAGTAGAGGACTTTACAGAGGAGAGGGAAGGTAAGGGGCCTAAGCCTAGTCGATACCCAGAATGAGGAAGTATGTACATGCATGTCCTACTCATATAGGTTTAAGAAGTGACATATGGAATAAGGAATGTGGGACAATAAGGTATGCAGAGCATGTGGGTATTGTCCACAATGAGTAAAATTAGAATGAAGGAATATAAATGGGGATAGAACAATAAAAGATAGAATAATAGGAATGTGGCCAAGGGTAGGACAATAGGGAGTGCCTGACTATAAAACAGTGGTTGTGGCAAAGGATAAAACAAGGACAGGATGTCCCAAAGTAAGGCAGATTGAGGAATAAGGAGTAGGTGTGGTGGGATTAATGGAGGGTGAATGGCATAGAGTAGATGAGGGATAGGAACAAGGAATGTGGATGGTGGATGTGCTGAGCCGAGACCAGCATACCAAGTGACTTGCATGTGGCATGGGCATGTTATGGCCCATGCCGCCAATAAACCCACATTAAACCCCACAACCACCCGCACCGTTTCCAGGACCTTTCCGATTGCTCAAGACTAATAACCGATTTCTGGATGTCCGATACATCATTCCAAGGTTCCATGTTTCCGAACCTCCAAAGATTCCAAAGTCAAGGTTCTGCTCCTTTGATAAACGATGCACAGGATCATTGCATACCTCACTCCTTGTTCTTCATTTTATATTGCCCCTTGTACTCTCTTCCCCCCCTTGTCTTTACTTGGTAAAAGATAGTACAAGACTAGATACATGTATATAAGTCACCAGTCGACTGGACTATTCACCAGTACAAATATCGACTTAATTCTGCATCGTAGTTTCCGATTAAGTTCCGGTAAACTTTCCAACTCTCCGAAATTAGGGACAGACAATCGAGGAGGGCGCAACATATAAGTTGAAGCCAAGTCCCTGTGACCTTGAACCACTCGCACCACCCTATACCATGAACAGTTCCAAGGCCCCCAGCGTTCCCAACTTCCATCCGCTCCGATTCCGATCCTGAGTCCAACCCTTAGTCCCCCCACCCTTGGAATATGAATCTGTCAGGAGTCCGATACTGACGGACTTTGGTACTGCCGAAGGGGGTTGTCGAAAGGTCGGGCAGACTATGGCCAAGTCCTGCAGGCCAAGAGTAGTGGCGTTGGCTTCAACGTACTCGTGCGTTGTGCCCTACTTGCCGTGCGTGCCACTGTATTTGCGACAGACAGATACTCAGGGGGATGCTGAAGATGCCGGCCTGAGTCGAGGACTTAACAGAAGAGAAGAAGGTAGGAGGGCCTAAGCCTAGTCGATACCCAGAATGAGGAAGTATGTACATGCATGTCCTACTTATATAGGTTAAGAAGCAACATGTGGAATAAGGAATGTGGGACAACAAGGTATGTAACACATGTGGTTATTGTCCACAATGAGTAAAATTAGAATAAGAGATGTAAGGTGGAAATAGAACAATGAAAGACAGAATAATAGGACGTGCCCTAGCACAATAGGAAATGCCCGATTGTAAAACAAGGCCATGACTGAAGATAACACAAGGGCAGGAAGTGCCGAGGTGAGGCGGACCGAGGAGTGAGGAGTGAGCGTAGGAATGAGAGGTGTGACCGATATGTGCGTCTGGCCGAAAACGACTCATTGAATGGTTCGTGCTTGGTTATTAATGGAGTATTTTTAGTCGGTACCACCGAGTTATCGGGTCCTCGGTACGTGTACTTGACAGAATCCCCCCTTTGGAAACCACTCGGAACCCTCCAAAAATCCTTTCAGAAGTCTCTAGCCAAGCGCCGACATGCAGATTTAACAGTATATTCGTACTCACACTCCTGATCGTTATTAAGCATGAGACCTATCACACATTCACAAGCCATGCAGACAATCACTCAGGCGTCTGCCTGCCGTGCATCCATCCCCCAAGAACTGCCCATCCCCGGACCAAGTTTTCAGATGCCTCAGACCCCAGCTCATCCCCTGGAGCCTTCTTCTGACTCCAAATTCTCAGAGGCAGATCAACACCTGCATTCGAATTTGACCAACCCATTCCTCATGAACGACCCCCTGGCGATTCAACAATCATTGCCATCGGATATGCGGTCCAGTTCAGGACCATCCACAGCAGTGCCATCAGACTCGTAGGCACTGTCAGGGGAACCCCTGATCATGAATCCCAACCAGCGTCGACCCACCCGTATTCCACACCTGCCGACCAAGGTCCGTTCAACCCACTCACGGAAGTACCAAGTGTACCGTGCACCGAACCATCATCCCTGTTGGCGAGTACCCTTCAGAAGCGTCGACTATAATCCTTGGCTCCCCTTTCATTGTTCGTTCTCAGTGTTGAGGCCCTGGCGGAACTTCCCAGTCGGTACGGAGGGTGATGCCCAGTAGAGCACGGAGTGCCATAGCAATGGTGCTCATATACAGTAGTCAGTGGGCAAAGGGTTCCCTAGAGTTTTCTCTTTGGATCCCCCTTCGCCAGGTAGGCTAGCCCCCATGTATTAGGTACTATACTAAAACTTTGGATCCCCCTTCGCCAGTGCACTGCCCCAGGGTAGAACACCTGCTTAGGTTGCCCTTACAGTAGAAAACTCTCTCCTTTGAGCACCGGCTGCCCCTTCGTATGACTCCAAATTGAATTTCTTCAGAAATAGCAACAGCAGCAGCCCCTCCTCATTCACTTACAAAAACCTTACTCCCCATGGACTTGCCGTCGGCCCAAGAGTTATTAGACCAACTGGCTGGTATAGAACAGGAGTTACTAAGAGAAAGAAGAGAGAAGCAGGACCTAGAGACAAGGCTGAATGCGCTGCAGGTGACCACGATGAATCTAGTGGCAGGCCTCCAGACCCATGTTTGGCAGCCCACAAAGCGAATGGTAGAACCCGCCAAGCCCTCCGAGTTCGATGGTGACCATTCACACGGGCGTGCATTCATGGAGTCTTGCACCTTGTACCTTGGCGTCTGTGCTGCCAATTTTCCCAACGAGCAGTCTCAGATCCTCTGAGCACTGTCCTTTATGAAGACAGGGAGAGCAGCGACCTTCTCTAGCCGAGTGTTCACACATGAAGCAAAAACAGGCAGGCCGCTCTATGCCAACTGGAAGGCCTTCGTGGAAGCCTTTTGGGAACACTTCTACCCCCTGCATGAGGCCACTGAGGCAGCAAACCAATTAGAGTCACGCCAGTACCACCAAGGCAAGCGATCGGTCGACGAGTATATCAACCAATTCGAAGACCTAGTCAGAAAGGCCGAATACACGGATGGATGGTCCATCGTCATGAAGTTCCGACGAGGCCTCGACCCCACTATCCAAAGTTGCATCATGCTGATGCTAGATGGGAGACCGAAGGATGATGACATCTTGGCATAGTACACTGCAGCGCGAGCGGTGGCCCTCACATGCGCAGCAAACGAAGCCTTTCAGGGGCCTCTATTCCCATCACTACATGCCTCCGTGCCACAGCCTAGCCAAAAGCCCGTCAAACCCTCGACCAAGCAAGCAGCGCCCACTCCCCCTAGAACACCATCGGCCCTCATTCCCCCGATGCCACCCCTTGGGCCCACGCCAATGGACATCGATGCAAAGGCAGTGGTATCCTCTGCCACTCATGTGCCGACGATACGGCAAGGGCAGCCACTTTGCCCGAGAATGCCCTCAGGCATATGATGTGCGTTTCATGACGGCAGAAGAGCGTGAAGAGATGCTAGAGTACTGGATGGTCTCCGTTGACCTTCGAGATACCGACGAGGCCAGGGAGGTTGAAGATGTGGATTTGGGGGATTTTGCCCAAGGTGGTGAGTGAAGGATGTGCCCTCACTGCCCTTGTTTAATCACTTTGCTGCTCTGTCTATAGACTCTGATACGGAGAATACAACTCGGGATTCAGACGATGATGCCTCAGCCATAAGCGATACAGACACTCCCAAACCGACTCCACCAAAACCACCATTCCCCCTTCCTAGGTTGAAACGTTGGGAACGCAGTCTCCCAAAACATTACGTAGTGGCTTCTACCCCCTCGCCGAATTCCCTGAACCTCAAGGTAGAGATACAGACTACTGACACCGCCGAGGTTAAGGGAGTAACCGCCCTACTAGACAGTGGAGCTATGGGACTGTTCATAGACTGGAAGTTCACGATTGCCAAAAGATTGAACTTGCGCCTGTTAACTCGACCCACACCAGTGTACAACGTCGACGGTACCCCAAATGAGGGAGGAGCAATCCGACACGTTGTCGATGTGATCTTATGCTATTGAGACCACTCAGAACGGGCCGTGTTTGCTGTGACCAATCTGGGGAAGCATAACATGATCCTTGGCTATCCCTGGCTTTGCAATCATAACCCCGAAGTCAACTGGTGTACACAAGAAGTCACGCTAAGCTGGTGCTCTGCCCAATGCCACACCTGCCAGGTTAAGCTAGAGAAAGAATGTCAAGAGGAGATGGCAGTTCAGACTCTTCAGACCGGCCTCTTGCCAGGCATGACGACCGATGAGTTGGGAGACTGCAAAGGTATCGATGACAGTGTGCCCTTCCTTGAACCAGGTGATTGCCTTTTTGCAACTGTGGCCCCCCCGGACATTCCGATCGCTACCATCACGGCTGCCACAACTGCGCAGTGATTGGCCGAATGGGCCCTCTGGAGTACCCCCCCAAAGAGAAAGGGACGATCCCGCCCTATCTCTAAGACTTTAATGACCTCTTCAAGAAGGAGTCCTTTGATTCTCTCCCTAAGCAGAGGATGTGGGACCATGCGATCGAACTGGAGCCCGGAGCAAAACTCTCGGCCTGTAAAGTGTACCCTCTCTCTCCGAGCAAAAAGCGAGAACTGGACGAGTTCTTACAGGAGAACCTGCATATGGGATGCATCTGCCCCTCGAAATCCCCCATGGGAAGCCCCATGTTCTTTATCAAGAAAAAGGATGGCTCCCTCTGACTGGTCCAGGACTATCGGGTACTTAATGCGATGACGGTGAAGAACCAGTACCCCCTTCCCATCATCTCAGAGCTCATTGCACAACTTCGAGGAGCCAAGTACTTTACCAAGTTGGATGTGCGATGGGGGTTCAATAATGTACGGATTAAGGAGGGAGACGAGTGGAAGGCGGCATTCCACATGAACCGGAGACTGTTCGAGCCCCTTGTCATGTTCTTCGGCCTCACTAATAGCCCCGCGATGTTCCAGACCATGATGAACGACATCTTCCAGGACCTTGTAATGGAGGGACATGTGTGACATCCTCATCTTTACCGAGACTCTTGAAGAGCATCGACGAGTCGTTCGGGAGATCCTTGAATGACTAAGGGTCCACAAACTCTACCTTTGGCCAGGGAAGTGTGAGTTTGAATGGACCAGGATCAAGTACTTGGGCCTTATTATATCTCATGGCAAGGTGGAAATGGACCCCATCAAGGTGGAAGGAGTCATGGGGTGGCTGACTCCTTCAAACCGAAAAGAGGTGCAGGCCTTCCTGGGCTTTGCCAATTTCTATCGGAGGTTCATCGAGAGATTCTCGCACCACACCAGGCCGTTGTTCAAACTTGTGAAGAAGGATGCAAAGTGGAAGTGGGGAGACGAGGAACGGACAGCCTTCGAAGGGCTCAAGACGAAGTTTACAATGGCACCCATCCTCAGGTTTGCCGACGATACCTGCCCTTACCAAGTAGAAGCGGACAGCTCTGACATAGCCACAGGGGCAGTCCTTTCGCAGCAGTTGCACGAGGATGGCAAGTGGCACCCGATTTCCTTTTACTTGAAAAGCCTCTCCCCAGTGGAGAGGAACTACGAGATCTATGATAAGGAGATGCTCGCTATCATCTGGGCATTAGAGGAGTGGAGACACTTCCTGGAGGGCACTGAACACCGCATCGAGATCTGGACTGACCATAAGAACCTAGAGTACTTCCGATCCTCGAAGAAGTTGAACCGGCGACAAGCCCACTGGTCCCTCTACCTCTCACATTTCAAGTTCAACCTGCAGCACAGACTGGGAGTAGCGATGGAGAAGTCCGACGCACTTTTGCATCGGTCAGACCATGGATCGGGTATGGGTGACAATAGAGACCTAGTCTTGCTCCAACCGGAGCTGTTCGCGATACGGGCCCTAGAAGGAGTGGCGCTGGAAGGGGAAGAGTGGGGGATCACCCGATGACTGAAGAGGGCACTGACTGGGGGGACACTAGAGGAAGAAGTAGCGGAGGCAGTGAGGAAACTGCGGGAAGCAGGAGGGAAGTTGTTGGTTTCGGCCGAATGGGCAGAGGCCGATGGGTTGTTGACCTTCCGAGGCAAGGTGTACATTCCAGATGTGGGAGGCCTCTGGCAACGGATCGTAGCCCATCACCATAACTCCAAGGTGGCCAGGCATCCCAGTCACTGGAAGACCCTAGAACTCATCTTCCAAAACTACTGGTGGCCTCACATGTCTCAATACATCGGCGAGTACACCAAGACGTGTCACCTGTGCCTACGTACAAAGGTCCAGAGGCAACAACCAGTCGGGGAACTCCACCCACTCCCGATCCCCGAGACACAGTGGGATACCATAAGTGTAGTGGAGCTCCCCGACACGCACAGGTATGACGCCATGTTGAATGTGATAGACTCGGTATCAAAACGGGCGCACTTCATACCGACCCACACGATAGTAATGGCGGCCAGAGCAGCACGACTCTTCCTACACCACGTTTGGAAGCTGCATGGGTTGCCGAGGGTAGTGGTATCTGACTGAGGAGTGCAGTTCATCTGCGAGTTCACGCAGGAGCTCTACCGCTTGCTAGGCATTTACTTGGCAGCCGAGTCTCACACATACCGACTTTGTCTCCCGAAGACCTTGAGCTGTCTTCACCCAGTCTTCCCCATCGTTAAACTCACCCTGGCCCTAGCAGACCCCATCCCGGGTAGGCAACAGCCCCTTCTACCGCAGCCAATTCTTGTTGACCAAGAGGAACACTTCGAAGTCGAACAAGTACTCGACAGCCGGATGAGAGCAAATCGACTACAATTCCTTATCAAATGGAAGGGATATGGCTACGAAGAGAATTCATGGGAGAATGAAAGCAATGTCCAGGCCCCTGACCTTGTCGCCAACTTCTACCATCTGCACCCGGGTGCCCCACACCAAATCCATGCCTTGGACGCATCCGCCTTTATATCCCGCACACCAGTCCTGCCTGTGGGGATCAATGCATCGGGGATGCCGCATTCTAGAGGGGGGGTGATGTCAGGGGAACCCCCGATCATGATGTCAACCCACCTGTATTCCATACCCGCCAACCGAGGTCCGTTCGACCCACTCATGACAGTACTGAGCGTACTGTGCACCGAACCATCATCCCTGTTGGCGAGTACCCTTCAGAAGCGTCGACTATAACCCTTGGCTCCCCTTTCATTGTTCGTTCTCAGTGTCGAGGCCCTGACGGAACTTCCTGGTTGGTATGGAGGGTGATGCCTGGTAGAGCACGGAGTGCCATAGCAATGGTGCTTATATACAGTAGTCAGTGGGTGAAGGGTTCCCTAGAGTTTTCTCTTTGGATCCCCCTTTGCCAGGTAGGCTAGCCCCCATGTATTAGGTACTAAAACTTTGGATCCCCCTTCGCCAGTGCACCGCCCCAGGGTAGAACGCCTGCTTAGGTTGCCCTTACAGGCACCCCCCTACGTACCACCACCCTTTGCACCTCCGCCTGCAGCACTACCACCCGTAGCACTACCACTCGTTGCACCACCCACCATACCCCCGTTCACTGTACCACCCCCCGTCGTCCAACTCCACACTGCTGCCTCCTGCACACCCGGGAGGGGCCCCACCTTAGGACCCAACATTGTGCCTGATCTCACTCAGGCCCTCGTTATGCTGGCAAGCAACTTAGCCAGCCCCAGAAGATCAGCCTCCCATGCCACCAAGGTTCAGGATCCAGATACCTTTGATGGATCCGATTTGAGGGAACTACAAGCCTTTCTAGTGCAATGTAGACTGAACTTCCGTGACTGCCCTGACGCCTTCGATACTGAGAGCACCAAGGTGACCTATGTACTGTCGTACCTGACCAGTACCACCCTGGACTGGTTCGAACCAGCCCTCTCTGCCCCCGACAAGCCAGACTGGCTCCATGACTATGAGGAGTTCGTGAATGAACTCAAAACCAACTTTGGCCCCCACAACCCAGAAGGAGAGGCCAAAGCAGACCTGAAGACCCTCCGCATGTGCAATAATCAGCGCATCATGAAATATGTAGTCAAATTCAATTGACTAGCCACCCACGTCCACTGGGGCGACACTGCACTTCGTCACCAGTTCTACAACGGACTCCCCGGCAGAATCAAGGACAAGATCTCTAGAGTAGGAAAGCCCCATTCCCTGCTCCAACTCTGTCTCCTGTCCCAATCCATTGATGCCTGCTACTGGGAGCGATGATTGGAAATCGCCAGAGAGCCTCCCTCCACCCGGAACTTCGACCGCCCCTATGACAGAGGGAGGACCCCCGTGACCATGTATTCGGCCCCTAACACGGGCAATAAGATGGCCAATGTAGGCCAACCCATGACCCCATCCAGTGGTAGCAGGACTACCATGGATCTTTTGTCCAAAATCAGAAAAGACGGAAAACTTACACCGCAAGAATGGCAACATTGCTTCGAACAAAACCTCTGCCTCTTCTGCGGCAGATTAGGCCACTCAGCCAAGGAATGCCCGAGATCCACCACCACAGTCACCAAGGGCACGCAGCCTCTATGACGGAAGAGGTTGAAGAAGAGTCTGAGACGTCAGACGCTTCGGAAACCGAGGAATAAGAAGTTAGGCCCCTGACTCCAGCACCAGTTGTTTGCATTGAACACCAACTATGCCTATGGACGAAAAACAAAACAACACATCCAACCTTTTCAGGAATATGACCCCCCATGACCAATCATCGAAAGATTTTGACCCCTCTGCAGAAATACTCCAACCCTCCAAACTCCGACCCTTGGAATCCGACCCCCCAAATCCCATCAGAATTTTAGTTGCAAGGACCATACGCTCACCCACTATGATCCATTGATCGACAGGGTATTGAGTACTACTCATTTAGATTATCCTAACTGATTCTTGGCACATGGAGCCAGTAGTCTTCACTCAGCGCTCAAATCCAACCCTCCAAAAAACTCCACTCAGGAAGAATCCTGATCACTGCAGAATCCCGTACCATCCCTTAGACTAACGATACCATGTAGATTCTCTTAGAACTAGACCCTTTTCTTGTTAGAAATTGATACGAAGCTAAACTAATCAACAATTTCAACCAAGACTTGAGTTGCAGGACATCCCTGAATCCCGACGACACTACCTCCGTCCAAAAGCAACAAACTGGTAGAATGAACGCTACGATCTCCACGACCACCATGACCCTACATCATCAGTCATCGCCATAAAAAAGAACATGTGCCTCGTCAGGATCAGAGGGATCCGGTCCATGCAAGTAATCGATCCCCTGCTCCCCCCCCCCACCACTCGACTCCAACCCTGGGACTACTACATCTGAAACCAGCCCCGCCACCAATGCCACAACTTGCAGAGCCACTGCTTCAGGAAGTGACTCCGCTGCCAGTGCCACAGCCCCTGAAACCATGTCTTTAGTAGGTTGTTCCATCACAAGTGCCAAGTTCCCCACATCACACACCGGGGCCGCCTGCTCGGTAGAATGCCAAGTTCCCCACATCACACACTGGGGCCGCCTGCTCGGTAGAATGCCCTGCTCTGGGCATCACATCCCCCACGCCATGCACTGAACCCACTCCCCTGGAAGCCCATTTCCTCTTGGAAGCAGCCCTCCCCACACCACATGTCAGGATCAACTGACCCGCCACTATCTGATGAGCCCAGGAGGGTACACCACATTCCCCCACACCTGTCGAACGATTCCAACCATCGGTCTTGAGGGCATTCACCACCTCAGAAGCATCTGCTATCCTATTCAGGGCAACAACAAGGGCAAAAACGCCATCCCTGATTTCCCTCAGGAGGTCGATGTTCACGTCACCCCCACTTTTCGGAAGAGGAGAGACCAGTACCTCGACCTTCATCTTTTTCGAAGAGGACACCTCCGAGACCTCCATCTCCTCTTTCTTGTGGTCAACCCCATAACAACCGGTACACCACCAACCACGCACTTCACCCGGCTCTTCCGACAGGGAATGCAAGTTTTGACCAATGAAGTGCAGGTACATAGGTCCTCACGCTTGCAACATCTGTTACAAGGATCCGACCCCAGCATGGGAGGGGCCCCTGGACCGGCGATTTGGTAAAGGTTAGGCCGATGTTCAATCAACAACCGCCGAGTAGACTCGAAGGGTCCAAGACCCACCTCCTTTCTGGCCGCCCGTGCATCCCAGGCAATCTGATTTTTGAAGGACTTTTGCGCCCCCAAAATTTGAGCATCCCTCTCAAGACATCTCCAACACGTCCTGTCCCCTTCCCAAGCAACGGTGCTCACCCCAACTGAGGGCGTGAAATAAATGTCCTCCTCACCCCCTGGATTGCCCTCAGGGGACGAGTAGGTGGACTCGGTGTCCAAGGGATCACCACCATCTGAAGACTCCTTGGATTTAGTGTCCTAATACAGAGCACCTCCATCTTCAGAGCCCGATGGCCCAGCAAAACCCCCCCAGGAGGGAAGATCCTCCGGATCCTTGTCTGCCTGACTGGCCAAAAGAGCAGACTCTAGAGCCTGAGCATTGCGCTCCAAGGCTCATTTCTTCCCCTCCTCCCTCCCCCTCCGATCCACCCCCTTTGGTTTCTTCTCCGACCTTCAGACTTCACCCCTCAGATCCTTTCTGACATCCCAAACAGCTTCCAACTTCCATGCCCCCTCCACCCTCATCGAGCAAATCTCCTTTGCATACTTGGCTTTGAAGGCGCGCACCTGTGCCAAAACCTCCACTTCGATGTCCTGTTCGAATCCGGACATGGTTAGGGGCAGGAAGGAACTCAGGAAAGAAGAAAAAGCCTCCTTATATATGCATCGGATGGGCGCTTCGGAAAAAACCCATTACGTCCCAATACGCCTAAAAATAGTCCCACACTCTTCTCCACTCAATTCATGGCAAGATTAAGCTTAGGACCTCGAGGGCTCAGTTCTAGTGGATAGGGAATGGCATGGGTCATCCACGGGTCAAATGTGGGTGACCCGCACCCAACCCATGGGAAACCCGAACCCGTCAACCCATGGGTTTTTTTCCCACGGGTCGACGGGTCTCGGGTGCGTGCCGCACCCGCACGCAATACGTCGTGTACGTGCGGCGCGTACATCGCGTTCGTCACGGCGCATGCGCATATGTCGCGTACGTCGCGTACGTGGCGGCGCGTGTGCGTACGGGCGTTGCGTACGTCGCGTTCGTCGTGGCGCGTGCGCATATGTGCGTACATCGCGTATGTGGCGGCGCGTGCGCGTAACTGGTGTTGCATACGTCGCGTTTGTCGCGGCGCGTGTGCGTACGGGTGTTGCGTACGTCGCGTTCGTCGCGGCGCGTGCGCATACGTCGCGTACATCGCGTATGTGGCGGCGCGTGCGCGTAACTGGCGTTGCGTACGTCGCGTTCGTCGCGGCGCGTGCGCGTACGTCGTGTATGTCGTGTTCGTCGCGGCGCGTGCGCGTACGTCGTGTACGTCACGTTCGTCGCGGCGTGTGCGTGTCCGGCGCGTTCGTCACGTTCGGGGCGTCGCATTCGTGTCGGCATGTGCACGTACATGTTCGTCGTGTTCGTGTCGGAGTTGACGCCCTGGGTTGGGCCCGGGTCACGGGTGCTCGCGGCTTGACCCGCACCCACACCCAAGGACACCCGACCCGGTGACCCGTGCGGGTTGGCCTGACCCGTGCATTTCCCTACTAGTGGAGGGATACTGTTATGGCCCATGCTGCCAAATAAACCCACATTAAACCCCACAACCACCCACACCATTTCCAGGACCTTTCTGATCACTCAAGACTGAATAACTGATTTCCAGATGTCCGATACATCATTCCGAGGTTCTGTGTTTCCGAACCTCCAAAGATTCCAAAGTCAAAGGTTCTACTCCTTTGATAAACGACATGCAGGATCATCGCATACCTCACTCCTTGTTCTTCATTTTATATTGCCCCTTGTACTCTCTTCCCCCCTTGTCTTTACTTGGTAAAAGATAGTACAAGACTAGATACATGTATATAAGTCACCAGTCGACTGGACTATTTGCCAGTACAAATATTGACTTAATTCTGCGTCGTAGTTTCCAATTAAGTTCCAGTAAACTTTTCAACTCAAGGGCACAACATATAAGTTGAAGCCAAGTCCCTGCAACCTCGAACCACTCGCACCACCCTATACCGTGAACAGTTCCAAGACCCCCAGTGTTCCTGACTTCCGTCCGCTCCAATTCCGATCCCAAGTCTGACCCTTAGTCCCCCCACCCTCAGAATACAAATCCCCCCTCCGGAAACCACTTGGAACCCTCCGAAAATCCTTCCAGAAGTCTCTAGCCAAGCGCCGACACGTGGATTTAACAGGGCACTTGTATGTGGACATAGTCTGACTGCTCAGTTGGCACTGCCAAATTACTGGAATCTCAGTACATGTACTTGACAGCTCTTCTTTCTCAATTCCCAGCTTCTCAGTAACAGCCTTGATCAGGTGAGCATGTTTTTGCAATTTCACAACCTGTTCTGGGCTTCCCTTGGAATTTTCCAACCAGGAAGTGGGATTCCAGGCATAGCCCAGCAACTGACCTTGATGGATTATGACTGGTCCTTGGGAGAAATTGGACATGTAAAGCTGTGGATTATCTCTAGAAATTATTGAGTCTCTAATTCCATAACAATCTTCTGGGCCTTTGTTGGAATGAATGATCTTTTCCAAAAAACATGTTCCAAATTTCCTGGAAAAAATACATTGACAGGGACTAAAACTGCTGATTGGGATGGAACACAAATTTCCCAAGATACTCTGACATTTGAGTCAAGAATTCTACCTCTGATTTGTTTTCTGAGGTTTTTGGCATGTCTGTAGGCCTTGAACTTGGCCAGAAGTGTTGGCAAGTTTGGAATGGTCCTAATTTTAAATCCATGTCCATCGTCTCCTTGTAAGGTGGCTCCAACAGAATTCTGTATAATGGTATGTCTCCCTGAATTCCCAAATAACAGATAAGTGGAAGATTCCTCTCTGACTATAGATATGGAATATTGATCTACAAAGTCATTCCCTAGGGTCACAGGTGTGGGCATTCCCTTGACTACATAAGCTTCCATATCAATCTGGACTGGTCCAGCATCAGTTTCAAAGATGATGGGTAGTTTTACATAGCCAGATATCTTTGATGTCCCAGTGACTTGAATCAGGTTGATTTTTTGTCCAGTTTTGACTTTGGGTGGATTGTCCATTTTTGCCAAAGCACTTTGAGAGATTAGAGTGATATCTGACCCAGAGTTAGCAATCAGATTCTGTTGATTCCTCTCATATTCTCCAAGCCAAACTTTAGTGGTAGTGGCATTGGTTCCTAGGAATGCACATCCAGCTACCCTGGACATATGTTTCTTCAATTTCAACAGTGCATTGGAGGCAAGGTTATTTGGATATCCCTAGTAATGAAGTAGTCTTTCCAGCTTCTTTAATTAGTTTCCTCTTTTCCCTGCAATTTTTAGGTGATTTATTAGGGATTTTATTGTCAGGTTCAGGAGGAAGAGAAGTTGGTGGGAAAGAAGGTGATTCAGGGTAAATTTCTGATCCCCCCAGCCCAGATATATCCTTTAACTTGTGGATTAAGGGCCTAATGACATTACCGTGTGCTTCAGGGAGGTCTCCTGGAGCTTCCTGTATGTCAGGGATTTTTTCAGAAATTTCAGCAGTAGTTTGATAAACTTGGGCTTGTTCATGATCCAGATCAGTTTCTTCCATGATCAACTGTTCATAAATGTTATCATATTCTTCTTAAGCTTGGGCATCATCCATTTCCCCTGTAGCTAGTTTGGAATTAATCTTGTGGAATTTTTTGTTGGTATGGGTATATGCATGCTTGCATTCCTTATCCCAGTGTTTCCAGCTTCCACAATATTTGCATCCTCTAGCTCCCTTTTCTTCAGGGGTAGCTCTTTTAGAAATGTTGTTGTCATCTCTAGGGAACTTAGGCAGCAGCAGCCCAGGTGAAGCTCCTGCCAAATGTGACCATGAGTTACAGTATGTTTGAGCACCTGAGGTTCCAGCACTTTGGTTCATGCCTCAACATGACATCTCCCAATTAGGCCATTGCCCTTTTTGGTTGGTCAAGCTCATCTGCAGGTTCCAGAAACGTCACTCAAGATCATTAGAGGGGGTAAAAAGTGCATATATTAGAGTCTCCTCATGATACTTGACAGCTGACTGGAACTCAATGATGGTCGGGCATCACTGGGCATTGATCACCATATGCCAGAATGCAGGTGCTCCAGCCATGATTTCCATGATTAGCTTGTTATCTGACATTTATTTACCAGGCACAGCAGTTCCACCTTGCAAACAAAGTACTTTCTGGGGGTCTCATGCGCATGTCCTGCTTCCCTATATAATGCTTGGTTCATGTGAGACTTCTGGTAGTCAAGCCATGTGTGGTTCATGTAGTAAGTCATTATTGCATCTTTCATGGTTCTCTAGCTGACTGTAGCTTGCTTTCTGTAACTTATAGGCAGTGAGAAGAACCACTTCTTTGCATTTCTGTGTAACTGGAGTGAGACAATCTCTCCTAGTTGTCTATGGATGGTAAGTGACCTCTCTGCTATCAGATTGACCTTTATAACCACTGAGCTAGGGTATCAGGGTCTCCATCTCACTCAGGGACAATCTCAGGGTAGATGTCAGGCTCCAGGAATGCCAAGGAGTGGCCAAGTCCTGCAGGCCGGGAATAGTGGCATGGCTTCAACGTGCTCGTGCGTTGGGCCCTACTTCCCATGCATGCCACCGATTTAGGACAGAGGGATACCCAGGAGAGTGCCAAGAGTGTTGGCCCAGGTAAAGGACTTGGGACAGGAGAAGGGAGGATAAGAAGGCGTAAACCTAGTTGATTCCCAGAACGAAGAACCATCTACATACATTGGCTACTTATATAGGCTAATAAGTGAGATGTGGAACAGAGTGGCACAAGGAATGGAGAACAATAAGGTATGAAGAATCATGTGGAGGTATTTTCCACAATGATAAAGAATAGAACAAGGAATGTGGATGATAATAGAACAATAAAATATGACCGAGAACAAAAGAGTGAGTGAAAATAGAACAATGGAGAGTGGCCTGAACATAAAACAATAGTGCCACTGCTGAATTACAACAAATAGTGAGTGTACTGAGGGCAAACAGGCAAGGGGAAGGACAGGGAATAAAAGAATGATAAAGAATAGAAGGGTGGGATAGAGATAATGAACCAAATGATGAACTGAATGTACCGAGCCAAGGCTACACACTGGTGAGGGATGATATGGGTAAGGGTTGGTCGGTTTGTACTGCCGAGTAAATCAGAGCATGGTATTTGTGGGCTTTACAGTAGAACTTAGCATCAAAGTAAGCCTCCTCATTTATTTTTGTAATTGTTCTTCCTGCTGACTGTCTTTTTGCCTGATCCCCTCTTGCTGGACTATCTCTTTGATTTCTACATGACCTATGGCCATGTGCTTTGTTGCTATCATCCAGGGAATCATCTCCAGACAGTTCCAGGTCTCTAGAGGGCCATGCTGTCACGACCATGCATCGTGCTTTGACTTACTCGGTAGTACCGACCGACCGACCCCCATTCACATCACTCCACGGCGTACGGTTTCGGTTCGGTACACCCGGTCTATCACCCGGTTCATTTCCCTCCTCCCCAACCCCTATTCTTTGTTAATCCTACGCTCTCTTCTTTTCCCCCTCACTCGTTTACCCACGGAACGTTCACTACTCCCTGCCACTCACTCACGTCCCTATTGTTTTATTCTCGGCCATTTCTCATTGTTCTATTTTCTTTCCCACATTCCCACCGCTTATTCTATTATCTTACCCTCTTATTATTCTATTCTAATCGTTGAGGATTATGCCTCCACATGGTCTTCATACCTTATTCTTTTTTCCATGTCTTATGCCACCCTTATTCCACATTCCGCCCCCCAGCCTATATAAAGTAGTTGATACGTGTACATAGTTCCTCAGTCTGAGTATCAACTAGGCTTACGCCTCCCTACTCTCCTCCTTCTGTTCAGAAGTCCTCTCTCAGGCCGACATCCTCGGCATTCGCCTGAGTATCCATTCCCGTTACAAGTTAGTGGCACGCACAGGAGGCAGGGCGCAACGCACGAGTACGTTGAAGCCGAGCCACCCTGACCGGCCTGCAGGACTTGGCCGGTTCCGACAGTACCTTCGGTAGTACCGGGTCCTGACACATGCTCATTCACTGTGAGGCCACATTCACCTCCATCTATGATCCCCCTTATCTGTGCCATCTTCTCGATGCCTTTGCAGGAATTGACCATGCACCTGGTCGCTATCACTAGTTGAGTCATTTTAAAGCAGCTCCAGGTCTCTAAGCAGCCTTGTTTTTTCTCCAGAGGGCCGCATTCCCTGCAGGCACCTAACATTTGGTAGGGCAGGAGAGGGTGTAGGGCTCGACACATCATCACTGTATGCTTGTTTTGGGTATGGCTGAGCTCTAGAGGACTTAGATGCTTGGGTGAGTGCAGCAGTTTTTGATTCTATAGATTCTGGAATGCTAAACATGGTTTTTCTTCTTTCATGCACAGATGGTTGGAAAATATCCTCAAAGACTTCAGATTTGGTAAGTCCTGTTGGATCTTGCATATAGGAGTGTTCTCTAATGCTCCTCCATCTAGATACATGCCCATATGGGGCCAAGGTATGTCTCTGTTTGACTTGTTCCTCATCCGGCTCTTCAAGTGCTGGCACCTCAAGCTCTAATGTTTGGCAGGGTCTAGGTACATGTATGCACATTTGCTCAGTAGATTCAGGTGCATTTTCCACTGCTCCTTCAGGATAGACAAATTTCTGACTTCGTGCTTTGCTGAATGCTCGGTCTGCCCACATCATTCATGAGTGGACATTATGCACTGCCACATATTTTATGTTGAACATCTCCAGCTCTTCAGAGCTCTGTGGGAGAGAAGGAGCAGGGGGCAGCTTCCTTTTCATCAGGGACTTAGTAAGTTCCTTTCTCTAATGCCACCAGATCCCAATAGAATGCTAAATAATTCTCGGCATCTTCCCTGTAGGCCACATACAATACTTCAATCTGAGGCAAAGACTATTTTGCATCAGTGAGCCAATTGTCTGGCAGGATTGGTAGCTTTGGGAGGGTCACGTTAAGGCTTTCCAAGGTGAGTTTCCTTTTCCTTTCTATTTTCCTGAGTGCAATGAGAGTTGACTCATATGTCCATGGATCTATTCTGTATCCAAGCTCATTCTGGCTGATGAGTCAGACAATCTTGGGTCTCAGGAGTTTGTCAGTCAACAGCTGTTCTTCTCTGAACAGTCTTTCAGCACTGGGGGAGAGGTCCTATACCCAGGTATGTTTGATCTGTCCAAATAATTTTCTTCTTCTTGCAGTGAGGATTTCTACATTGTCAGGATGAGCAAGAGAGGGTAGTTGAACAGGAAAGCTTGGAGAGATGGGTCCCATGCCATCCCATGGTAAAGGTTTGTCTAACAGTCCTTCTGGTACCTTAAGAAGACTAAAAGGTGAAATGTTTCTATTAAAAGGTATAGTTCTTCCACTGGGTGTGGAGTGGAAGATAGGTGTTTCCTGCATGGTTGATGACATGCTGGAGGGGAACTTGAGTACTTCACAGGGCTTATAGACTTTGAGTCGTGGATTGGGTCAGTTAGGAGAAGGGTAAGGGTTTAGGTAGTGAGGAAGTATAGGTGTGTAGTATTATGTATGGGTCTTTGAATGTAACCTTCCTCTGTCAAATCCTTGAGTGATTCATTGAGTGAAAGGGTAGCTAGTACAAGAACTGAACCAGTTATGGGTTTCATGATGAAGACTAAACAAGAGTACAGTCTTGGTGAATATATTAGATATTTAATATCTTAGACTTTAGGGTAGGCAAATAGATATGAGGGGATAATAGAGGTCTTAGTGTTTAGTCTATGTTCTAGCTTTAATAAAAGGCTTTCTGTTTTCAACTTATTGTAAAAGTTTATTGCAATTTATTGGGAGTAAAGTTTATACTACTCTAGACTCTCTAGTTATATACTAAGTATAGCATCTACCTGATGCTGCATATGCCTGCGCACACCCCTCCTAGAGGCGTGTGTGTTTCCCATCAATGGCATGTAGTAGGTGACTGATGCATTTGTCACATGTGCTAATGCATGTGATGTGTTCATGGCTTGTGGCTGCTACACAGGTGGCTCAATACATGGGATAAATAATACATATTTCTACCTGGTTCTAACATACAGTACAGGACAAGCAAACTCAACCAAAAATTTTGACCCAATTTTCTGGCAAAATCGGCTTGTTGAAATTGATAATAGACCATTAAATGAAGTATCTAACATCAAAATAAAGTCAATGTAACGAGCCATTTTTTTCTAAAATAATTTTTTTTTTGGACATGTCAAATTTTTGGCCATACCCCAAAAAAAAACTGAAAAATATTGAAAAAATGTGCAATCAATAGCTATTGTTGTCAGGAGTCGGATACTGACGGACTTTGGTACTGCCGAGGGGTGTTGTCGAAAGGTCGGGCGGACTATGGCCAAGTCCTGCAGGCCAAGAGTAGTGGTGTTGGCTTCAACATACTCGTGTGTTGCGCCCTACTTGCCGTGCATGCCACTGTATTTGTAACAGACAGATACTCAGGGGGATGCTGAAGATGCCGGCCCGAGTCGAGGACTTAACAGGAGAGAAGAAGGTAGAAGGGCCTAAGCCTAGTCGATACCCAGAATGAAGAAGTATGTACATGCATGTCCTACTTATATAGGTTAAGAAGTGACATGTGGAATAAGGAATGTGGGACAACAAGGTATGCAGAGCATGTGGTTATTGTCCACAACGAGTAAAATTATAATAAGAAATGTAAGGTGGAAGTAAAACAATGAAGGACCGAATAATAGGATGTGCCCTAGCACAATAGGAAATGCCCAATTGTAAAACAAGGCCATAACCGAAGATAACACAAGGGCAGGAAGTCCCGAGGTAAGGCAGTCCGAGGAGTGAGAAGTAGGTGTAGGAATGAGGGGTGTGACCGATATACGTGTCTGGCCAAGAACAACTCATTGAATGGTTCGTACTTGGTTACTAGTGGAGTGTTTTAGTCGGTACTGCCAAGTTATCGGATCCTCGGTACGTGTACTTGACAATTGTTGAGTAGTGTATGATTCCAGTAAAAGTGTGAAAAAAATTAAAATTAAAAATTAAAAAATCAAAAACAATAAAAAAAACTATATACCATATTCATACACAAATAAATACAAATACAGAACAATCATTACCCAGTTGCTGTCAACCAGGGAGATGACTTAAAGGATGAAGATTGGGTGCCACCTCAGTTGAGGAAAAAAAAGCAGCGAGAAGGCAATGGTATGTTCACATTGAACCCTAATTGTAAATTGAAAAATTACAATAAATTGTCAGGTCAGCCAAAAAAGTACAAGAAGGGCCCAGATGTCATAAGCAAGTCTAGTCGCACACAACATCGATATAAGAAAGCAACTGCAAATCAGAAATCCCTTGATGCATTTGGGTTTTTATCTATGCCTGGACCTAGCCACCAACAACGATTGCCTTCAATTGAAATTGTCAAAGTGCTATCCAAACCTGAGTTGAGGCCGCTATATTTTAATATAAATTTACCTAAAGAGGTGCAACATGACATCAATGCTGACATTACCAACACCCAAATCCAACAAGAAAGTGTTGAGGTCACAATTCCACCTGCCAATGAACAGGATTCAGAATTGGGCCTATATACACAAGCTGATTTAGAAGATGATGCTATTGCAGGTGGACTGGAGATTAACTCATGGGAGTTTTTGCAAGATCAGATCAAGAAATACCTAACAAAAAAGCACCAGATTGTAAGGGCAACCCTTCAGCATCGACTGAAGGTATCTCACAGAACAGCTAAGCAGGGGGAATCCAAAGGTTTTAATTATATTTACTACCTAAACACATGTGGGACTCTCACCTAAGCAGGGGGAATCCAAAGAGGAAAGTCCAAGAATCCTGCTGCTAGTGAGCCCTTCTTATACTTTTATGTAAGTAGTCTGTGCACTAGCTTACAAATCAATACATCGGAGTTTGTAGATCTAACCTCCTGGTACTAAGTCCAAGGCTCAGGCACTTACTCCAGGTTCTAGTTCTCATACCAAGTTCCCTCCGAGTTCCTGCTCAGTGATTCTCTGATTCTAGTCCTTTGTCCTCGGAGTTTGGGTGGAGTCCAAGATAGGACCTTGGAGTTTGGGTGGAGTCTGAGATAGGACCTTGGACTTGTTTCAGGCTTTGGAGTTGTTTCAGGCCTCAGAGAGGGTCATCCCCTGACACAGATGCTCACCCTATCCGATACCAATGAACTACTGGTTCTCAGAAATTTTGCAACATTACGGATTAAAGGATTGGGAATAATAGAGGCAAGTAAACAAATTGCTCAACAATTGCATGAAGAAGCTGGAACTCACTTTGCTCGAAAAATTCATGTTCTTGCTCGGCACTATCAAATATTTGAATGGCTTCCTGAAGAAAAGCATAGTGGGGTTCATATAAGGTCACTTATTTCTGATGAGTGGCTACAGATTTTGGCACAGCAATGGATTTCTTCCCAAACTGCTGGGAAGGTCACTCCAAATGCATTTCAAGACACACTTAACATAGTAATTCTTCCTAGCCTCTCAATCACTCCAAAAAATCCAATTGGTCTTCGCACTTCACCTCATTGGTTAATTAAACTAGGGTGGCACCACAAGGCTCTTAAAAAGGGGGTTTATATGGATGGCCATGAATGCACTGATGTGGTTGAGTATCGCAAGAACATATTTTTGCCACTGATGGAGAAGTACCAGAAAAGAATGGCCAAGGTGGGTCTAGGATAATGAAGGAAATTTGATAAGAATTCCTCCAACATTACAAGATGGTGAGAAAGAAATCATTCCTAACTTTCAAGATGAGTCTTGTTTCCATGCAAATGAATACAAGTTGTCAGCTTGGTATGGTTTACCATAATTATATGAAATGAATTTTTACAACTCATATAAATCAATATTTTCAGGCTTAAGCTAGGCCAGATAGTTCTGCAAAAAAAAGGAAGAGGCTGACTTATACATGTATCAGAATATATCAATCCTGAAACTGGTCACCTTGTCTATACTGATAAGGAAGGTTCTTGATGAAGCACACATAATTATTTACCCTGGATCAAATGGCGATGCATGGTGGGATTCAGAACAACTATTGGCCCAGATTTGTATGCAATTGCTGTTTTTGAAAAGCAGTTTCCTGGGTGCATTGCATTATTTGTTTATAATCAGTCTTCTGCCCATGGATCTCTTCTCTTGCCCCAGATGCTCTCAAAGCCTTTGAGATGAATAAATCTGATGGAGGCAAGCAATGCAAACAGAAAGATACCATAATTCCCAATCTATTCCAAACCCTTTATTTCAAGGCCAGGTCCAAAAAATGACCACAGTGAATGGGGAACCAAAGGGACTCAAAACAGTTCTTGAAGAAAGGGGTTTCAATTTTCAAGGCAAAAAAGCAAAGTGCAAACCTGTTTGCCCAGCTAACAATACAAACTGCTGCATGGCTCACATCCTCAGTCACAAGATGATTTTTCAAATCAAATTTCTCAGCTGGAGGCACTTATTTACAATGCAGGGCATAAATGTATCTTCTTGCCTAAATTTCATTGTGAGATGAACCCTATTGAAATGGCAAGTATTTATTTTATTACTTTCTTGCATTATTTTATGAAACTAAAATATGACAATAGTACTGGGGATAGGCAAAATTCTGTTATTGAGAAATTCCAAAGAAGACATTTGAGGATGCAAAGATAGTGGCAAAAGAATATCTTGATGCATGCCCAGCTGATGTGATACAGTGGTTTATAAATCATTCTTAGAGATTTATGGCTGCATATTGCAAGGGACTTACTGGGAATGCAGCTGCTTAGGCTGTTAGAAAGCAAACCAAGCATCGCATAGTTACTGAACAAGCTATGATGTCAATTGAAGCTATACTTAACTAAAATTTATGTCATGACAATGAGATTTGGGGTGAAAAATTACACTGAAAAGGCCCAAAAATTTGGCCACATTTAAAACTCATTGGAAAAACTTTGGAACATGTTTTTTGGATGTATTTTGGCATTCTAATTCTGAATATCACATTAGTTTGGCACAAAAAATTCCCGATCACTCAAAACCAAATTGGTTAAGTTTGCTTGTTACATACTGTAATTGATCAAGCAATAAACCTGTCAATTCCCAGAGCATCCACCACTGTTTTAGAACCTTAAATGAGGTAACCCGAGAACCATGACAAAACTTTGGTGTGAAGAAAGCCTAATCAAGTTCTCCGACAAGATGTGGGCAAGTGGAAGCCTGTCCAGGTTGATGTCCAAAAAGAATTGTTTAGAGGGGGCCTTGGCAGGTGCCTTTTCGATTACATGTAGGAATAATAGTTTGTGTATATGAACTATTATTCTACCCTTGCCTAGGATTATTTCCACAGATGTTCTATAAATCTGATTTAGTTCTTTTACAATGTTTTTGTATACCTTTTATGTTTTAACCAAGAACCGTTTATCAAGCACTGACCTTCAGATTAACATACCTATGAGAAAGTGGCACTGGCCTTCGGACCAACATACTGGAGTGGGTGGCACTGACTTTGGATCAACATACCTAAGGGTGCTTGATGCACAAGATAATCTGATGGATTATAGGTGATAGTAAGATAGATTGTTAAGTTACTTTTATGCTACAGAACTAGTCTCTATATATACTAATTCTAAGCTGAGTACATAACTCCCCGATAAGGCAAGACCTTCCTGAAATTGTGAAAAGGAATGGAAGGTCCTAGAAGCCTATGGCAGTTACGAGTCACCCTGTAGTCACCAATGAGTCATATTCCCATGGCTGGTAGTCTCGTGACTGGTCAAGTCATGAAATATCAATAGTAAGTGAGCCGAGCTTCTGGGCTGACCTAATGTGTATTAACTATGACCTAAGCCCAGGAGTTTGTTGTACAATTTAGTCTTGAGAGCTTGAGCCAGCAGTTTGGCGCCATTTTCCATATATAAGTATTTGGCGCCTGGCTGTGGGTCCTTGTGGGTCCAAATAGAAATAAGTGAAAAATATAAGTGTTTTTGGAGTATTTCATTAGGCTTGAAGAGCTTGATAGTTTAAGAGTTAATTACCCTGAGTAATTCACTCTTAAATGGACAGCCAAATTTTATTATGTTTTTTTGGTAGTCAATTTTAAGACTGATTTGTTGGATAATTTTCTGAGTGAGAGAGGTTTGGAATCCATTACACTGATCCTGGCTTGATGACCCTCCATATCTATTGGAGAATTCTCCATTCCCCGACACCCTTGCTAGGGTGTGTCCTCCACTATCATTGATAGCTCCAAAATTGTCTTGGAGCTTTTTACGACCCTGTTGCCTTCTTGGAGGTCTTCTTCTGAGCCTCCTTTTGGAGTCTCTCGGCCTCCCCCTCCTTTCAGAGCCTTTCGACTTCCTCATCCTCCTTGGCCTTCTTTTTGGCCACCTCTTTGGCCAAGTGATTGGCCCCCTCCTTGGCCTTTTTCTCAGCCTTTTCCTTGGCCTCTCTCTCAGCCTTTTCAGCCTCCTCATTTGCCTTCCACTCAGCCTCCTCCTTGGCCTTTTGCTCGGCCTCCTTGGCCTCCTCCTCAGCCCTCTGCTTTTTTTCGGCCTCCTCCTTGGCCCTTCACTTCTTCTCAGCTTTGACTTCCTCGAGCTTCTCTGAAGTGCATCACATTTGCTCTAAGAGAGCTGCTTCGTCATCCATGGTGGGGATGTTTGGTGAAGACATGGCCAGTAGCTATAGAAAGGGTCCCCTCTTTATACCTCTTCATGACACCTAATCACATAATCCTCCCATGGTAACTTCCATCGACATTAGGTGCCAGGACCTCAAGGCTTGGTCCTAACAGGGGGGCACTGTTATATCCTTGATATAACTCCAACAACTTGGACATCCAACATAGGGTGCTATGAAGAAGATCTCCCTGAACTAAGTCCAAACCCACCTCATCACCTCCTGAGTCTGATTAATAATGATCACCTCGGACCTTGGACCCCTTTCCTTTCTTGTCAAACAATAGTTCTATTGTAACACCAGATATAGATCTCTCTTGTAACCCATTTTCGTTTGTCTTATTGTTCTCTTGACCATTTCTAATTAGTTACAATAAGGACTGCTATGTATAAATACCTCCAGACTTCTGTACTATACCTTAGTTTGAATATCGACTTAGTATTCCCACTCACTCTCTGAACTCTGAACTTCTATACCTCTGAACTTCTGAAATAAGGGACTGACGATCAAGGAGGGTACAACACACAATTTGAAGCCAAGTCCCTAAGACATCAAACACACGACTTTGGACCAACTTACATCAGCTCAGACCTGACACAACTTCAGACTTAACAGGTTTCAACAACATAGGGATCAAAGAAGGAGACAAGTAGAAGGCAGCCTTTCAAACAAACCAAAGCCTTTTTGAGCCCCTCATCATGCTCTTCAGCCTCATCAACAGTCCAGTAACATTCCAGACCATGATGAACAATATCTTCCAGGACCTCACATTGCAAGTACATGTGTGCATATACCTGGACAACATCCTCATCCTCACTAAGACCGGTGCATACATGTCAGCGAAGTGAATGCCAGGTATTTGATTGTACCCTTTTACAATAATCCTAACTTTCCTTTTGACTATCAGGCCATCCCTCCTGCCTGTTATTAACATCATTCCAGTCTTGATGACCTTGGCTTCTCTGGTTCTCCAAATATGCAGTGGTGAATGATGTTCTTCCACTTGGCTTGCCTGGCCTCCTCCTATGCCGCTCCTTCCTCTCCTGGCATGTCGAGTGCCTCCTTGACAGTTTGCAGGTCACCTTCAGCAAACGCCATAGCTGACACCTCATCCTCAAGCATCTTCATCACTGCCAGCTGGTCACCTCCTTGATTGAGTCCCGACCACATTTAACCTCAAGGGTAGTCTGGGATCATAGACAGATCCAAAGAAAAAACTCTAAGGAACCCCTTTGCCCCCTAACTATGGCTATATATGTACTACTGCCATGGCACTCTGCTCGTATTAGGCATAACTCCCCACACTGGTTGGATGTGGAACTGGGATGCCAGGGATGCTGGTAACTGCTGAGGATGCAAGTGATAGCCATGGGTGATGCTTGCTGATGGTGGCTGCCAACTGTAGCACTTGTTTGGCATATACCTGGGTCATAGCATTTGGGAATATGCCAAACAAATCTTGGTTGATAGGCATGGCCCTTGGTCACTAGGGTTTCAGTCATGACTTATTTTCAGGGGTTCTGTCAGGAGTCGGATACTGACGGACTTCGGTACTGCCGAAGGGTGTTGTCGAAAGGTCGGGCGGACTATGGCCAAGTCCTGCAGGCCAAGAGTAGTGGCATTGGCTTCAACGTACTCGTGCG
The DNA here is from genome assembly GCA_003314385.1 of Gomphus sp. MG54. NCBI lineage: Eukaryota > Fungi > Basidiomycota > Agaricomycetes > Gomphales > Gomphaceae > Gomphus > Gomphus sp. MG54. The sequence continues at coordinate 32,826 of QLPG01004967.1, forward strand.
TTGCGCCCTACTTGCCGTGCGTGCCACTGTATTTGCGACAGACAGATACTCAGGGGGATGCTGAAGATGCCGGCCCGAGTCGAGGACTTAACAGAAGAGAAGAAGGTAGAAGGGCCTAAGCCTAGTCGATACCCAGAATGAAGAAGTATGTACATCCATGTCCTACTTATATAGGTTAAGAAGCGACATGTGGAATAAGGAATGTGGGACAACAAGGTATGCAGAGCAATGTGGTTGTTGTCCACAACGAACAAAATTAGAACAAGGAATGCAAAACGGGGATAGAACAATAAAAGGCAATATAATAGGATCGTGACTTGAATTGGAACAATAGGGAGTGGCCGAATATAAAACAATGGGGTCGCGTCCGAGGATAATACAAGGACGGGGAGTCCCGAGGTGAAACGAGGAGTGCAGATGGCGAATGTGCTGAGCCGGGACCGGCGCACCAAGTGTTATGCGGCACTTGGTCGTGGATATAGAGTAATTGCTCGGTCAGCACTGCCGGCGGATGGGTCTCGGTACGTGGACTTGACAGGTTCCCCTGACATCACCCTCCCTCTAGAATGTGGCCTCTCTGATGCATGGATTCCAATAGGCTGGACTGGTGTACAAGATATGAAGGTGGACATGGCAATAGAACAAATATGGCAGGTGTAGGTGATAGAAGTTGGCAATAAGGTTGGGGGCATGGATATCATTCTCATTTTCCCAAGAGTTCTCTTTGTAGCTATAACCTTTCCACTTGATGAGGAATTGCAACTGATTCACCCTCATTTGGCTGTCAAGTACTTGTTCTACCTCAAAGTACTCCTTGTTATCGTACAGGATTGGTTGTGGCAGGGGTCACCAACATCTGCCTAGAATCAGGTCAGCCAGTGCTAGTGTGAGTTTGATAATTGGGAAGATGGGGTGAAGGTTGCTCAAGCCTTTTGGGAGCTGAAGGTGGTATGCTTGAAACCCAACTTGTTCTTTAACAAGGTAGAGGCTAAGCCACCTATATGCTAGCATCTTAGATGGTTGATTGGTGTGGATGTCAGTCATGTTTTTTTTTTGGTGTGGATGTCACTTGCATCAAGATATACCTTGTCACCCAGTATGAACTTTGGTGCTGGTTTGCATCAGTAGTTGTAGTAAGTCACTATGTCCTCTTTCACTTTTGTCAGGGCTGCCTTAGCCTCAGAGAGAGCTCTTTCCATCCACTCCTTGAACTCAGTTATGGATTTGAGGCTAGATAGGGATTGGTATATGTCACAACCTGCCAAAGATAGTTCCATTTGAAGCACATGGATGTGATCTCCCTTTCAGGAAAACCCCACCCAATGCATATGATCATGTTTCTATTCCTAGTAAAGTCTGCTCACCTGCCTATCCTTAACTATCAAACCTCTGCTACCAATCCTCAGCACTCCAATCAGAAATAATGCCTTCTGACTGGACATTGTACCCACTATTCACTACGCATAACTTCATCTGACCTTACCATTAGATGCCTTTTATTTTCCAGCAGCTTGGTCACCAAGTTACAGAGACATGTAGGACCACAATTAGTGCTGGGAAATAAGCTCTAGGATCTTCCAACAGCTAGGGTGGCTGGCAATCCTAGAGCTGTGATGATGGGCCATGATCCATCATCAGAGTTCTCTTACATCAGAAATGTATACCTTGCCTCAGAAGTGTAGCAACACATATGTCTTGGCCCACTTAGCCAAGATGAGAAACTTCCCTCCTGCTTCTTTGCAACTTCCAAACTGCCTCCACTATCTCATTTTCTAACACTTTGTTGAGTTTTATTGTTCCATCTCATATTCTCTAATACCTAGTCTATATATCCATGTCCACTTTATCATTCCATCTCATGGACATTACACAAGGTCACAGTGTCAGTTGGTGACATGGACTCTGGGTGCAGGGTACATCTTAATCCAGAATGGGTACTGTTATTGTAGAAGCAACAATGGACTATAGTATATATAGTATAGTAGTGCAACTGGCTTCCCTTAGTGTTTGACTTAGCACTAAGGGTAAGCAAGTATTATTCTCATGGAGTTCTCTCAGTATCACTAATGACATTTAGTAGATACTTGTTAACAGGTAGTTAAGCAATGACAATCTAATGTTTGACTTAGCACTAAGGATACTTGCTAACAGTCAATAGGTTATGGGCCCCACACTTTACTAGTTACCAAAAGAATATATTATTGTCTAGCTCAACACTCACTCCCCCCCCTGCTCAATTGTCTTTCACCCCCAAAGACTACATACATACACTCAGAATGACTATGCCGCTCACCCTTGAAGAGATTAAGGACTATGAGACAACTAGCTCATCCAGCTATGCCTCATTTCTAAAGATAACTAAAAATAACTACTTCTCCTGGAAGTCCAACATGGGAACCCAGCTGAAGATGCTCATGCAGTGGGAGTTCATCATGGGCCAATTGCAAGCCCCAATCACAGTCAACCCCTGTGATATGACTGCAGATGAGAAGAAGTTAGCAAGGGCATGGGCAGTCTGGACTGACAGGGTGTATGCAGAGATCAAGTTCCAAGTAGAGGACAATCAGAGGCTGCTGATAATAGGCACCTCTGACCCTATGGTTGCATAGGTAACACTAGCAAGGAACATGAGTAATAACAAGGGGGGAACCAAGCAGTCCTACTCACCGAGATGGTGAATGCAAAAGTCAAGGATGGACCTACTCGGTAGGAAGCTCAGTGACACTGGACATACTATTGTCAAACCACAGCACCTCACCTATTTTATCAACTTGCTCCTCAAAGAATTGGACCCATTCGTCATGTCAATCCACTACACTAAGGATACCATAGACATACTAGTGTCTAGACTTGGGAAAATAGAGCTTAAGTACAAATCTAAAGGTGAATTGGGGTTCAATATGGCCTTCTCTATACAAAGGAAGACCTACAAACCTACCAAAAAGGATGCAGGAGGCAGCAGCACAGGCAAAACCCCTAAAGGTGACAGTCAAAACAAGAAGAAGGTCACCTGCTATGCGTGTGGCAAGAAAGGCCACTATGCAAAATGCAGCACCAGTAGAGCAGGCAGTGGCGATCAGAACAAAGACAAGTCAAAGTCCGATACAAAAGCCAACTCACCAAAGGATTCCCTAAGACAATTATCCAAAAGGAGAATGTTCTCAGTGATTGAAGAGGTTGCAACTGTAGCCAGTGAGGTGGAGACCAGCAGAGCGATATGCCTGATTGACTCTGGGGCATCAGAACATTATATACTGGCACAGGAGGGCCTCTATAATTACCAGGCATATTATATGGCGAAGGTAGTCATGGTAGCAGATAGCAATAAGGTGGAGTCTGTCAGGCCTCGGTACTGCCGATGGTACTGTCAGAACCGGCCAAGTCCTGCAGGCCAGTCGGGGTGGCTTGGCTTCAACGTACTCATGTGTTGCACCCTGCCTCCTGTGCGTGCCACTAACTTGTAACAAGAATAGATACTCAGGTGGATGCCGAGGGTGTTGGCCCAAGTAAGGACTTATGAATAGAAGGAGGAGAGTAGGGAGGCGTAAACCTAGTTGATACTCAGACTGAGGAACTATGTACACATATCCACTACTTATATAGGCTAAGAGGCGGAATGTGGAATAAGGGTGGCATAAGACATGGAAAAAAAATAAGATATGAAGACCATGTGGAGGAATAGTCCACAGCAATTAGAATAGAATAAGGAGAGGGTAAGACTGTCAAGTACACGTACTGAGGTCCCGATTATTCGCCAGTGCCGACTGAACAACCACCCTACGTCCATGTACAAGCATCCACGCAGCATGC